>JAPQVY010000100.1:33792500-33850000 GCA_028535165.1 Quercus tomentella | reverse complement strand
TTTAGGTGTCTTAATTCCCTAAAAAAGTGCATTAGTGCTTAACCTTTATGCTATCCATAGACGAAGTTGTGATGGATGAAGTTGTGTCTGTCCTATCTATTTGTATAAATACTTTTAATTCCCTAAGGCACTAGCTTTTAAGCATGTGCCATGCTTGTGGACGATGTTTACGTTGTATACGTACAGTTTGGATTTTCAATATATATGATGATGTGTGAATCTCTTATTTATTGTGATTTCATTCAAAATAATCCACCGAAAGGAAAAAATCCAAAGACGAATAAAATCTTTGGACGCAGGGATATGATGTCTATAAGCTTTCCTTAAAATAGGGATAAAGCAAGGAAAAATAAACCTAAGGTATATCCATCTAGGCACTTGACGAGGTAAAACCTAAGGTACATTCGTCTAACCAATGGACGAGGAAGAACGTGCACATAAAAATATCTTAAGTCCATGGATGAATTTAACCAGCCAAACAATCCAATCCACGGACGAGTAAGTGCTGGAAACATCTTTTACTAGACAAATAAATGATCGTCCCACGCTTGGACGAAGAATAATGCAAGCAAGTCAAACATATGGACGGATAAAGCTAGCAAAGAGAAATGCCATTCATAGAGGAGTTGTACTTATGAATGGTAGATGTTGAACATGAAGGGTTTACTTTAACATGGATAATGTAAGTAAAAATTCATTCATGTACTCAAGACGAGGTAAAATGTCCTCACAAGTGGACGGACCACAACCACAAAAATAACATGGACGATGTAAACAAAATTTGTTCATAAAACCTATAACATGTTCAAACACAAAGTGAAGAATGAAAGTGAAAATAGACATTCATTCATAAAAATTAAAGAAGGGTAGACAACCACCGTCCAAAAACCCTTGAGTTATGTAAAGCCAATAAAGGCAATTGTATATATAGTTCGCCCATAAACTTAGGCGAGAGAATTGTACTTGAATGAATTCTAAAAGAGCAAAGCCCAAAACAACGGGCATTTCCAACAAACTAAAATAATAAAACTTTTCTAAAAACCAAGTAAATTCACTAAGATAAACCACTGGGGGCATTGCCCCCAGACTTTGGATCATCCCCGCCACCTTGGGTTACTTCATTGGTAGCATCATCCACCACGTTGACGTCCTTGGAACTCGTTGGAAGCAAGGAACTTTCTGTAGCGAGAGGAATTTTGAAGGAATCAAAGTCCAGGTTAGGGAAAGCCTCCTTGGCATCAGCATGGAAGTCCTCGTAGCCAGCTGCATAATGACTGTCTAGATGATTTTTGTACTCGTCAGACCTCTTGAAAGCTACAATGGCTTCTTCACGAGCCTTCTCCAAGGACGAGTTGAACTCTGAGACTTTTCCCTCCAAATGAGCAATGCGGGTTTCCTTTTAAATAGAATCTGCTCTAAGTTCCTCAACCTCGTCTTTCAGCTTCGTCTCTATTCCTTACAAATGATTGAGATCCTCAGTCAATCTGATCACCTCCCCCTTTTTCAACAGGACTTCATTACTTAGCTCTTTGTTCTTCTCCTTGGCCATCTTGGCTTCCTCACATAGCTCCTTAGCCTGGCTAGACGCTGTGTAAAACTTCGACATGGCCTATGAATGGACAAAGGAAAGTTAGAAACTTTATTTAAACTTGAAGAAAACAAAACAAAGATGAATGAAATTTATATACCTTAAAAAGGTCATGAATGGCAGAACGTTCAAAGTTCCTCACTGACATATTATAACATGAATTTACTTCATTGTCAATGATTATTCCTTTGAACATCTTCCATGCATAACTTTCATCCAACACTAGGTTAGGAGGACGTTTCGACAGCTCTGAGGGATGAGTCCTACGAGAAGTTTTGGCTGGAAAGGGAGGAGGATCAGTCTGGACGGGTGGAATAGTTTGGACGGGCACCACGTTAACCACTGGGTCGTCCAAGTCTATTGTCAGAGGAGTAAATTTTGGGACCTTAGGAAGAGGGGCCTTGCCAGGCTTTTGCTTCTTAAGACCTCGACGACTTGGAAGGTCACCGAGGTCCATTGAGCTAGATATAGTTTTCCACTTCCCTGTTTGGACTGCAGATTTTTGGACGTCCGAGGGTGTGGTAGTGTTGTCCTGGACTTGGATGTCCTCATCACCACTTGTTGCAACTTTTTCTCTATTTTCTTTCATGGTAGCTCTTGTGACAGAAAAAAAAAAAGGATGGACGATTCTTACTGCGATGGGTGGTTTCTTCGTGTTCAAGATTTTCAGCAGAAGGTACTAGGCCGATTCCTTAAGCAGCTAGACGACCAAAAGTCACTAGGTTGTGGAAGGATCTCCCAAGGAAGGCGCGGACTTGGTCAATATGATCCAAGTAAAATTTGTCCAAATGTGGACGAGCAACAGCTGCATCAATAAGAAGAAAAGAGTAAGAAAATTAAAAAGAAAAAATGGAAAGAAGACATACCCTCAGGACGAAGACAACCTAAGGGGTTGGTAAAAGGATGGAAAGGGCATTATTCACATCAACTGGGTCCCCAGCCCAATTTCCAGAAATAATAAAAAAAATCAATTTTCCAAAGCCTGTCAGACGAACTACGGCCCTTTATCTAACTAAAAAGAGGGCCCCTAGACGAGAACTAGTAAAAACCAGTGGATTTTTAAATTTTTTTTTTTTTATTTTTTTATTTTTTTTAAAATCTTTGAGGGCTTATAACAATAAAGGAACTCATCCATTGTGATTGCACAGTTCTCTTCTAGTGCCTCACGCCATAGCACTTGTATGGCAACTATCGTCCTCCAACCATTGGGGTTGAGCTGGTTAGGTCCAATACCCAACCTATGGAGAAGACCTCTACAAAAAGAATTTAAGGGAAACCTAAGACTTGCTAAAAGGTAAGAGGTGTATACTCCTAAACCAGAAGAAGGAGAACAACACCATTCTCCTTCCTTAGGTAGACGAGGCCTAAACTCCCTAGGAATTTGGTACCTATCTACAAGGTTTTTTAGCTTAGGCGTGTCTAAAGTGGACGCTACCTCAAGGGCACAGCTATAAATCACATTTTCCTCCTCTTCGTCCTTCTTGTCTTGAAGAGGACTAAGTGGCTTTCTGGACGAGCTAGCCCCAGCTCCAAAAGGCATCTTATGTTGCATTTCCTGGAACTCCTCTAAAGGAATACTAGGAACCCCAGACGAATAATGCTCGTCCGAGGAGCTACTACTACTACTACTACTACTTGTGCCACCCTCACCACTCTCATAACTACCTCCACTCCCAGAAGAAACATCCTGATACTCGTCTATCGCTCTCTCTAGGCTACTACTAGATGAAGACATAACTAATTGGAAGAAAGATTAAGACGAAAACCTAAGGATGAGAAAAGGAAATACCTAATGAGACTAGAAGAACGAGGACTAGATGAGGCTCTTGGACGATATGGCAGAAGAAAAATTATGAGAAAGGTGAATGGTAAGAGAGAGAATGTACCTATTTATAGGGCCTAGAGGTGAGGTCAACGAAGTGACACAAGCCATCCAGGAAGTGACATGCAGCAGTTTCTTTGAAAAATGGAATTGACGCAGCGAGTCAACCAACAAGATCATGACACGTGGCAAAATTTGAAACAATCTAAATTTGATCAAAATCATAAAGGCTCGCATCAAAACTCAACAGCATTCTGGACAACCCTTGGACAAGGGGGCAACTGATGGGGTACCAAAAAATAGAACCATCTCTGACTTGTCCATAGAAGTTGTCCAACAGCCAAAGGCCAACCATTTAAGGAGGTCGTCCGTAAACGGAAGGCCGTCCATGCATGTAGGGGTCGTCCATGGGGAAAGCACCTGGACGATCAACCGACACTTGGGAAATTTCCAATAATGGAATTGCCCACATGAGTTAAAGGTTCGGACCACGTGGAACTTTGAAATGAGAACAAACTCCTTTTTTATAGCCATAACTTCCTCACAAGTGCTTAACTTCCAGTGGCAATTGTAGAAGATAAGATTGAAAGTTCTAACTTCTATAGCCGTTGTGGAAGTTATGTCTAAACTTACCAACTTCCACAAATATTGTGGAAGTTACTAAACAAGTAACTGTTCCAAGGCTCTCTATATAAGGCCTCACCCATATCAAATCAAGATAAGTTTTTCATAACTCCTGAAAAGTTGGAACTCTAGAATTTAAGAGAGAAACTAGCTTAAGCATCGGAGGGTTCTTGGCCGGTCCACCCCGATCACCTTTTGATCGTGTGTTTTTCTTTTCAGGCCTTCCAAGCAACCATCATTCTATTGAAGCCTTGAGCATTCAGCCTACTGATTTTCTGTGAACCATCATCTAATATATCCATCTTAAGTCCAAATATAAAATATCTATCCAAAAATAATAATAACCATTTTTTTAAAAAAAAAAGAAAATTAAAAGCATCAATTTGTACCGACATAAGTGGACAAAAGAGGATGATATGATGTATCATCATATCATGTGGGGCTCAAGGCTTTGTAAGAAACAAAGTCTCATAATTGTCTTTCCAATTTCCATTTTCCAAAGCCCACATGACTAGCTCACTGTTGGAAAAATTAGCATGGAGTAAATAAGAAATTGATGTTTTCTATGTTCACTTGAAGATGTTATTAAAAGTGGTAAAAATTATGAGTCTCACATAAGAAAGGAAAGAGATAATATATGAGTTTATATACTCATGAGTTGGACATTGGGTTGGGCTTTTGGTATATGTGGACTGGGCCCACTTGTCCAAATAATAATATTTTATTATTTTAATTTTTTAGTCAATTAGTTTGTGCACAGCAGTTATTACTGAAACAAAGTGTCTGTTCAGTAACGTATATTTTTTCATAGTCCTCATTCATAAAACTACTTAAAAAAAAAAAAAAAAAAAAAAAAAAAAAAAAAAAAAACTCTAAAAAAAATGAGAATATTTTGTGCATTTCATTTTGTGTCAAAGAGAGAGAAAGAGACATTGAGTAGTTTATAGAGCACGACCTTATGTGCTTTGTTTTCGTGCTGTAGATCATTTTATCTAGGGAGTCTCAAAGCACCACGGTGATTGTGTGAGAGACGAAATCTGCTTTAAGGAGATTGTGTCAAACACAAGACTGGATCTGAATCATTCATCCTTCACGCATTTGGTCTGTGAGTTTTTAATTATTTACAGATTTCTTCTTATATATGTACAATATCTATTTATTGTGTTTGTTTATCATATCTATTTGTGTTATTGCTTGTATTTAAATCTGTATGTTGTTCTTTTTACTTTATCACAAAAAATAAATTGTTGAAATATATCCAAGAATATTAAAGTAAATTTTCTATATTTTAATTTATTTTTGTGATTCACGGTGAAACAAATTATGTGATCGTTGAAAAACACTAAGGCCCTGTTTGGTTTAGAGCTAACTCAAACTCAGTTCTCATATCTTAGTTCTCTTAACTCAAACTCAAAAACTCATAACTCATTTCTCAAACTCAGTTTCACTCAAAAATTGCAAATCACATGTTTGGGTTGAGTTCTCAGTTACATATCTCTACCACTTTTCCCAAAACCCGTAGACCCCACCACTGACACTACCCACCGTTGCGTTTGTTGCTACCCGCGTCTCTCCGTCTCTATCTCTCTATCTTCTCCCTCCCTTTAACCCACAGCCACTCACTGGCGCCATCAACCACTACCAATCCACCACCACTAACCCAGCCACTAGCCACTATCAACCACTACAAACCGATCCACCACCACAAACCCATCAACCATCAACAAAACCCATTTATCAACCATTGACAAAATCAAAACCCATTCATCAAAATCAAAATAAAACCCATCAACAGAACTCATCAACCATCAACAAAACCCATTCATCAACCATCGACAAAATCAAAACCCATTCATCAAAATAAAAATAAAACGCAGCACCGGCGACAAAATCAAAACCCAGCTCCGGCGATCATGGTCTTGGTGTTTCGAGGCTCTCGCTTTGATGGTGGCAGCGGAACTGGGCTGAACTAGCACCGGCGATCATAGTCTCGTGGTTTTCCTTTTCTGGGTCATTGGCTGGTGGCGGCGGAACTGGGCTGAACCGATCTCTGGTCTTTGGTCTTGGCTCAGTCCGATTCGCCGGTGTCCCATTTCTTTTCTAGTCTTGCTCTCTCTCTGGGTCAGTGAGAAGAGAGAGCTCTAGGTGAAAGAAAAAAAAAATGAAGATGGAGAAGTGATAGAGAACGGGTTGGAGAGAGAGACTTTACTTGGGACAAGTCATACGGGTGGGTTCCACGAGGTCAACAGATTTACGGAAATGCCACTGAATTCAAACTCAGTTTGAGGGGTGAAAACAGAAAACAACATTTTGCTGTTTTCGGTTTTCATGTTTTTCACTCAACCCAAACTGAGTTTGAGTGATGAAAATTGGGAGAGAAAATCAAGCCAAACACTCCAGCATTCAGTGGGTCCCACAGAATTCTCAGTTTGAGTGATGAGAACTCAGTTTGAGTGATGAAAACAGGCTAATCCAAACGGGCCCTAAATCGCAGTTGTATATACACGGTAGAAAACTTGGAAAAACTGGGGTTGTGTTCACCGCTTAGTATGAATATCTACTTGTTTATATTATAAATTAATTTGTGATCTTCAAAAATTGATTACGTGTTTGACTGTGCTGGTGATATTGATTTTTCAAGGCTATCCATCTTCTTTAATTATATTATACAAGGAATAAAACATGACAAACATCAAAAGCCAAACACAAACAGAGAAACCAAGATATTGAATCAGAAATCTAAGAAAAAAGCAAAAGACACTATCCAATATTGATTCAGTATGCACTTTATAATGATTGCAAAATTACCCCCCAATTTATTGGCGGTGTGCATCTGTAACCATAGGTTTTACGAATCAAGTTTGTACCCATCTAAAATTATATATATGGCAAGCCACAGTATCCGAAACTTGAATTAATATATCACATATATCAATCACAGCACACAGATTTATCGAACAATAGTTCTTAAACAAAATTATGCAGGAATCATGTCACTCTGTACTCTACAGGCACTTATGTAAAAATGAAAACAGAACTTGACCTTTCAAATTAATTCAGAAACTCTTATTGAAGTATTATAAATGGTCTTATTAGTGAGAGGGCCCTTTGTAGATAAGTCGTTAGAAATGAGAAGTTAAAGACTTTAAATAAACTGGAAAACTAAACAAAACATAATCAGTTCAAGAAAATTAAACAAAACAAAACTCAAGAAATTGGGGGAAAAAAAAGGAAATTAGGGAAAAAGGCAGCCAAACTTTAAACCTTGATTGAGTAATGCAGCAAAACAGTATTTAACAGAGTCTTAAAAGGAAGCTACAACCTATTAAGAAAATCAACCCTTAATGAACATATATAATAAATATAACTTCTGTTAGCAGAGAAAGTAAAACCTATTATGTTAATAGAAAATCAATACAAATTCAGCCCACTACCTTCTTTTTATCTCTTCATTGGGTTGCGCAGCAAAATTTTCAATAAAAACTCAAGAACTAACACCAAAGGGTGAATGCATGCACATATGAAAATTTATGTGAACATGAAATACTTTATGAATCATATACTTTTAATCTGAAGTATAGGTGCACATCAAGTAGGAAAATGCTAACCTTGGGTAAAGGTGCACTTTTGTTTAGTATTATTTCTAAATTTACATTTCAAAGAAGGCAGTAAATAATGAAAGAATACAATTCAGAATTCTAGGGTTCTGCCATTCTTGTCCATGCCATAAGAAAGAGAATGAACATTCGAATGAACAAAGCATCTAAAGAAAGAGAATGAACATTCAAATTTCAATTCAAATTCGAACTCAGAGGATTGATTCGTACCTTTCGTCGGTCTAGTTCCGATTATGTTGACCACAGAATTGCGCCGATCTCTATCTCCGTATCTCAAATCCCTAAATTGACAGCAACCCTAAAGAAGACAATAGGGTAAGAGATTAAACCAAAGCTAAGCCGTCTATTTACATAAATTAAACAAAACTACTCCTAACCAAAAAACCTAAATCATAAATAATTCCCAAATGAATCTCCCAACAAAAGCCGAACTTTGTAAAACTAAAAAAGAACATATGGGCGGCGACCCTAACTGCCGATCCCTAACTCCGTATCTGAATACCTCTGGGGCGAACGTTTGAGCGCAAGATTTTTTTTTTACCTCCTTCCCTTTCTTTGTATCGCAGTATCGCTTGTTTTTTTGGTTTAGAGAGAGAAAATGTTAAGCGTTCTTATGAAAAGGAATCGGTAGGGTTTTTTTAATTGCAACGTTTTTTATTTGTTTATTTTATTTTAGTTGTGTTTTTTTTTTTAACCGGTTATTTAATTTATATTTTTTTAATTGCAAACGTGGCAAAGATTTTAATATAAACAATTACAGCCAAACGGTGTTAATTTTTTGAAAACAATATAATGTATCGCTTTTTAAAGTTACACATGTCTAAATTTTAGGTAGGGACTTTTCCTATTTGTCATTATCTCCTTAATTCTAGGAACTCATTTTCTCTCAGCTTCTGCTTTTATATATATATATATATATATATATATAATATTAGGATATTTGTCTCTTTGGATTTTTAATTGGATGGGCATGGTGTAGTGTCATGTGTGTAGACTGTATGATTGATGTTTGCTTTGTTTCTAGCCTTTCACGTGTATCAGTTTCAATTCTGACGCCACTGCTGTGTGTTCTGGTTTCGTAAACCGTATTTGTGTGAAACACGTATTTGATTTACGGTTATTAAATTCTGGTTTTGTAATTCTCTTTTGACGTTTGATTCGAAGTCGGTTCACTTTGTTAATCTCTTTTTTTTTTTTTTTTTTTTTTTTTTTTTTGGTCGTCTACAGTGTTCCTTTAAGGCTTTCAACTAGAGACTAATCACTGTTCGTGCCGGGTGGATCCATGAAGGGCTAAAGCACTGGTTCAGGAAATTCTTTTCAAAGTGCAGGTAGCAGGACTCGAACTAGGGAGCACACCTAATCGAGCCCAGTACAAGCACTTTGAGACCAAGAGCCAACCACACCTTATATCATTTTGTGTGAGTTTGATTTATATTGCCATGCCTTGGTCTAAAGTGGATTATACAAAAATAACAAAACGAAACACTGTGCATTTGACCTGAATTCGGTGATGAAGTCAAAGCAAATGTTTTATTTGCATCTCTTGGTAAGTGGTGATTGGTCATTGTAGTACATACACGACAGTATATGGAAAGGAAATGAGTAACTGCTTTAATTTGTGAACCTGTGCTATCAATTGCCTAGTTTAATTGCCTAGTAAACTGAGATTTTGATAATATTTATAGAATGGTAATTTAATCTTGCAATGTTTTTTACATTGCTTGTTTTCATCACGTGGGACCCTACAATCATGCCAATATCAGGTGTGACCTGTGATATATGAATTGCTCGTGAGGTTTTGACCTATGATTTCAGTGCAAGATTGTAATGGCAGTAGGTCTATGGTATTTAATCTGAGTAATAGATAAATGTAGAGACAATGGTGTGACTGCCATCTTATATTTGCAATGGCGTATGGGTTTGATGAACAAAGAAATTTGGTTAGAGTCAAATATTTTGAATCTATTTTAATAGACTCAGTTTTGGCATGGCTGCCACTGTTATTATTCTTTAGCATTTTTTATTAATTCATCAAGGGACTCATTAATTCAAAAGCAACCAATATTTGTTAGCGTCAAACTTGAAAAAGAGTGGGACAAATTGCATACTAATGGGGCTATAATTATGAGGTTTTCACTCGTAGTTAGAGAATATACAGTTCACCTCTTGGCCAAAGATGTTATTTATTTATAAAGTTTAAGGCACAATTATTTGTGTTGATATGAAGGACACATGATTGTTGTATTTGAGCACATATAGCCTTATTTAATTACAAACATGTATATATATTTTTTTTGAGCATGTATGAACTTGATTGGATATTAATGTGTTTAATCCATATATATGCTTTGTAATATTTCTTTGGATGAAATATATGTTGCATGCCTTAGTTAAACATACTTGAGTTGTCAAAAAATTTGGAATGCACAAGAGTTTGTTATGAGTGCTTATTAAGTAAGCAAGGATGAGACATTAGAGATGTCCATTCATTATAAGAATGAAGGTGAGAAATAATTCAATGAATGCAATAAGTTCTTGATCATCATAGAACTTGCGGGGGGAAGCTATTATTTCTACCAATTATTTGTTCATTGAGATGCCTTATAAAGAAAACCACTAAGACACCTTGTGAATCATGGAAAGAGTGATCGCCTTTCTATAAATTCTTCAAATGTGGGGGTGTTTGATAAAGGTTGTGGTTCCTATTCCTAAATGATAAAGAACCATTGATTGTGTTTTTATTGGTTATGGTCATAATAGTAGTGCATAGTGCTTTCTAATTAATGAATCTATTATTTTTATATGCATGACAATTAACTAGAATATATTTCAAGTGTTAAACTTTCTTAAAGAAAGTTTGAGTCTACGTTTAGTATCTCTCATGATCAAGAATTGATGGAAGAGAGGTTGAGCCTAAGTGTAGTAAGAGGACAAACGTCATGGTTGTTTGGTCCAAATTTTCTAATTTATATATTAGAAGATGAACTTAAAGCTTCAAAGAAGCAAAATCCTAAAGTGCCTTCTTGGAAAAGAGATTGTCAATAGTGCAATAAATCCATCTTTGAAATCTATGCATAGTAATTGATGGATCTACCACCTAAGAGTCTGAGAGTTGATGGAATTATTGACTATTACAATGCGAGACTTGTTTTAGAAGGCTACAAATAAAAGGAAGATGTGAGTTTTCTTGATACACAATAAACCAAAGGGGTTTATGCTTCTTGTACAAGGAAACAAAGTGCTTAAACTTGTTAAATCTTTGTATAGATTGAAGCAAGTTTCAATCCAATGACATAAGAAATTTGACAATGAGATGATGTCAAATGAGTTTAGATTTAATGCAACTAGTGTGTGGTGTGAAATATATCACAAGAGGCTATGTTATTGCGGGATATGCTCATGTAAGTGTTGTAGATGTGATACAAGAAATGAAAATTTCTAATACATCTAATGGACCCATCTTGTCTCAATCACATGAGAAATGTGATGACAGTCTAGTGAGAACACCTTATGCAAAGAGCATATGTATTTTTGGGAAGTCAATAAATCTAAACAGACATGCATTGTTGGATACTTGTGCCTCCTATTTGTATATATTGGAAGGGCACAGAGTTATCTTGACATATTCGTCAGAGACATAAAACCATGAGGCAGTTGCTCTCAAATGGAAGTAGTTCTAGATTATAAAACAGATCCGTAATCAATTTTTTGAGTGGAGAGTAAGTAAACTACTCATCGAGGGGATTTGGGTTAAAGCCTATGACCTAAAGTTTCCATGACGGTAACCCCACCTAGTTGACTGGAGATCCCAAGATCTAGGTTTTCAAAGGGACAACAAAATTGTGGAGACTAGTTTTTATCACTATGGAGATTACATCTCTCACCCATCCCTATGATGAAATAGTGATGCCTGTAAGCGATGTTTAGGGTAAGTTTTGCTTTTAATGATTCTTATATCTTGGAAATCCAAGTAGGGTATAGCAGGATACTCTTAATAAGAGTCACCTATATGAGTGTGAAGTGGGCCGCTTCCATGAGAGTTTTTAAAGCTGAATTCTCTAAAGCACTTCATGAATTTACCAAGATATGTTTAGGGCCGAAATGAACACAACTATAAGAACAAAATATGTTCGAAAAGGAGCTGTGTGAATTCTATTGTCTTGGTATACACAAACGACTGAACAGTTCAAGACATCATGTTCACTGGTTAGCTAGTATATCCAATAGTTTTTCACAAAGGAAAGTTCAGAGCCACAAGCTACTTCTCCCAATACAGTAACTTTTCTTCTACTCTCTCTGTGTCTACATCATCATTTGCATTGTGTTTATCAATTTCTATTCATGTGGGGGATTGTTGTAAAAATAGTATGGAGTGAATAAGAAATTGATGTTTTCTATGTTCACTTGAAGATGTTATTAAAAGTGGTAAAAATCATGAGTCTCACATAAGAAAGGAAAGAGATAATATATGAGTTTATATACTCATGAGTTGGACATTGGGTTGGGCTTTTGACATATGTGGACTGGACCCAATTTTTCAAATAATAATATTTTATTATTTTAATTTTTGAGTTAGTTAGTCTGTGCACAGTAGTTATTACTGAAACAGAGTGCCTGTTCAGTAATGTATAATTTTTCATAGTTCTCATTCATAAAACTACTTAAAAAAAAAAAAAACTCAAAAAAAGTGAGAATGATAGTGATTGTGTGCTTCGACCTTGAGTAGTTCTCAAAGAGAGAGAAAAGGACATTGAGTAGTTCGCAAAGCACGACCTTGTGTGCTTCATTTTCGTGCTGTAGATCATTTTATCTTGGGAGGTAGACATCCATGAATCTCAAAGCACCACAGTGATTGTGTGAGGGGCGAAATTTGCTTTAAGAAGATTGTGTCAAACACAAGACTTGATCTGAATCATTCATCCTTCATGCATTTGGTCTGTGAGTTTTTAATTATTTGCAGATTTCTTCTTATATATGTACAGTATCTATTTATTGTGTTTTTTTTTATCATATCTATTTGTGTTATTGCTTGTATTTAGATCTGTATGTTGTTCCTTTTACTTTATCACAAAAAATAAATTGTTGAAATATATTCAACACTCACAACCCTAAAAAAGCACTACAAACAAAAGTGAATGAAATTAAGCAACACAAACAAAAGCAGATGAAATTAAAGGAAGAGAGAAGAAGAAGTCAGAAACGACTCTAGAAGGTAGAAGCTGAAAGAACAAGAAGATCAAGAAGAAGAAGATGCTCATATCTAGCTGAAACAAGAAACAAACTTGAGAAGATATAAAATAGCGGGTAGTAACGTAGCTCTATTTTATTTTTTCTCTTTTTTGATTTCTTTTTACTTTTATTCAAATTCTTTACCAGCGGATATTTTTTTTTCGACCAAAATCAAGTAAATATTCCAGTACGATGCTGTTTAAGCCTTTAATTATTTTTAAAAAGGGACCTATGAGAATCGCAAGAACCGTTCAGGGTTCTCAGAACCATGAGGTCCGACCGCGGTTCCCACAAATCCCAGCTTTTTTCCATAAAGCGGTTCTTGAGGCTAAAAAAACCGCAAAAATGAGAGGTTCGCAGTTTTCTCAGTCAGATCGTACAGTCCGGTACGGGTTTCAAAAACATGGATAACAAACGTGCAACAAAACTGAACCACAATATATGTAACAAAATCATAGGATACCACATACAGTTTCTCCAATGGAAACATAATGTAAATAAAGCTAACCCAATCTCCAAGCATGTTTGATCATAGCTAAAAAAAATAAATAAAGTATCAAAATACCTCATTATTATAGTCAATCTTTCTTTAAAGGACTGATTTTCAATTGGTAATCTTATCATTTCTATGATACCAATACTATTAAACACTCTTCAATTGGCATATCTGATCCATATATCTTAAGAAATCGCACTGGGTTAATTTGCAAATTTTAGCAAGTAACAAATATTGTTTTGGGATTTTTTTTTTTGATATCATTGTTTGTTAATTTCACTGGATTCTTTTGCATCTCGGTTTAGTTAAGTTTCCTGTGTCTGAGCATGTCCACATTGTTGCTCCCATAGGTGCCGCCTTTCTTCAGTAGAGGGCTGCTCATTTGAGAGCTAGCTCTAAATGCCCTAGGGTAGAGCCTTCCAGTGTTGCACCTCCTCCTCCTTCTTCTACAGGTGATGCTACGGCTGAGGAGCCCATTGATCATGCTGCTAATGCTGCTGCTGCTGATGTTCCTCCACCTCCTACCTCGGATGATTCAAAAATTCAACGTGTGTTGGAGACTGTCATGACCGTTCAGGCGGCTCATGGATAGATTTTGGTAGACATGCTTGATGAGCTTCATGCTTTGCGAGCGAATCTGGAGCATTTGAGACGATCGCCTCCGCCACCTCCTTTTTATGATGTGTGATTGCCCTTTGGCATTCTGCCACAAAAAGAGGGAGTACACTTGTAGAGGATTTTTGTAGTTAGGGGGATATTTTTGTACTTGTGGAGCTGTTAGATTGTATCTAGATGCTTCATTGTATATTTACATTTTTTTTGGCTCATGATGTATTTTTGGGTTTTTCATGATAGGGGGAAATACATTGATTGGTATGTGTTTCTTGTTTCACATTGCTTATTGATTTATATTTATGAGTTATTCATGATATATGTCTTTATTGTGTGTTATGTGAAATCAAGAAGTTATTTTTGTTTTACTTGTATTTTCCACATGCATTTATGTGTTTGTTGAGTGTTTCAGGAAATATACAGGTTGATTCAGTCGTGCTGCTGTCTACACTTGCAACTGATAGATAGTAGTTAAGTTGAATTTGTTGTGTTAGGCTATGTTTTTATATTGGGCTGTTTTTATGTAAACTTTGAGCAATTTTGTTTAGTTTTGTGTTTTGTCACGGATTGCCAAAGGGGGAGTTTGTTAGGTTCTAAGGATTAGGGACTAATGTATTAGAACTCTAATTTGTATTGTTGGCAAACCATGATCAAAACAGGTTTTAGTCTTGTTTAGACTTGCTCAAAGTATATGCGTTTTATGTAAAGTTGGAATCGAGTTACTGCAGAATTTACTGTGCAATTTTGTCTGGCTTGATCGATCGAGAATTAGACTTGATCAATCGAAATTCGGGCAGAATGTTTTTCTGCAGAATCCTTCCAACTCAGCCTAAGCCCGTTTGACGTGTAGGGTTTTATGTTTTGTCTTAAGTATAAAAGGGAAAACCCTAGCCACGTTTTTGGTTGTCCATTATGCTGTGTGTGTGAATCTTTTTTGAGATCAAGAGGTGGTTGCCTTCACACATACTTAGGGTTTCCAAGATTCAAGACTATGTCAAAAACTTGGTAATCGATTCAGTTGCTGCATTAAAGAGCTTAAAGAAACACAAGCGGGTGTGCTTGTATTTGCTGGAGAATCCAAGAAAGAAGGAGTCCGTGGTCTTGGAGCTTGCATGTGGTCGTGTCAGTAAGTTTCTACTGGTGGGTAGCAATAGGATGTTAGTGGTCTAAGTCCTATTGTAAATCTTCGATTCTTTCATAGTGGATTCAGGTTTACCTTGAGGATAGCTAGGTTAAATCCTCCCCAGGTTTTTATCAGTGTGGTTTCCTGGGTCATCATATCTTTGCGTTCTTTATATTACGCACTTTACATGGAATATGATTATATGATTGTGTTAACCTAGATCTGAAATTTGGACTAAGTAATCACTTGGCTAATTTACTAGGTTAATTCAGTTGTGTTTTAAGGGGTCTAAAAACATACACACGAAATCATCAAATTCCGCTAAACTAAGACAATGTAATCTTTAAGGCTGACTGAAATGTAAATCTATGCAAACATAAATAAGCCAAATTGATCGCAAAGCATAGCCAAAAATAAAGGGGAGGAGGGGTAAATTGCAAATTACACCATTGAAGTTTGCGGTTGACTGGATTTTACATTCCAAAGTTTCAGAAACTTGATTTTACACCCTGAAATTTGGTTTATTTAGCAATTCACCTCCTACAATTGATTTTAGCTGTTAAATGACACATCAATATCATGCTTATGTGTTTTTTTTTTTTTTTTTTTGCCAAATCAGCTCCAAAACTACGTCGTTTTAGTGATGACCAAGTGAAGAGCTAGCATGCATCAAAACTACGTAATTTCAGGCCTAAACTTAATATAAAAACCTCTAGCCTAAACGACACAGTTTCAGGCCAAATTCTAAAATCTAAAAACAAAGACCATGAAGAACTAACCTCCCTAACCCAAATCCCATGAATCCAAACCCCTTGGCTCAGACTAAACCCAGTTATACCATCGACTCACTTCGTGAACCCAAGCAATGGCGATGGCGACGGTGACGGCTACGACGGCGATGGCCACAACGAGCTGCTCTTCTCTTTCTCTCTATTTTTGGATTTGGCTTGTGTAGTCTTAATTTCTACTTCCCAACATTAAATCGTGGCATCACACCAATACAATAGTAAATTAAAACCATTGGAGGAATAAAATTGAAAAATATTTGCTTCATTTCGTGGTCACTGCCAACAAGGTGCGTAAATATTCATAGTCATATTTGTGTTGATTTTTTCAATGACATTTTGGTTTGTGATTTTTGGGTTTTTCATGTTGGCTGTTAAAATTGAATCCCTATTATTTGAGAGGATGTTATTTGTTTATATGGGTGGTAAATTATTTGAAATTCTGAAGTCCCTGTGATAGTTTATAGTTATGTAAGGTGGGTGTTTGTGAAAATTTGTGTGTCAATTTTGTAGTAGTAACTGTACAGTCAAAGCAATGAAGCTTGAATCATCAATTGTTTAAACAAAAATACGTGCTGCCAACTTTAGTTTATTGCTAAAGTAGCTTGAAGAAATAAATATAGTTGGTTGTATTTTGTCTAGTTTTAGTTACTTTATTTATCTTTATTTTTGGTGGGTCAGCCTCTTGGAAGAGGATCGTCACTTGTCAAGTGCTGTCGGAAGCCAATCAACTATGGTAATTACCATAATATATATACTACATTGTGCTTGTTATTTGCATATTGCCAATATTTGGTCATTGAGTTTGTTGTGTGCTTATTATTGTAGGTCTTAACCCAAACAAGTGTTGTTGGAAGCAGTGGAGTTGGTAGATATGGAAAAAGAGATGGAGCTAGAGCTGGAAAAGGAACTGGAAGTGGATCTAGAGTTGGTAGTTTGTAGGACCTTTGATTGTTAGAACCTTTTGTGGTTATTGTTTTGTAAAAATGCCTATAAGCTTATTTGATGGTGTTACTGGACGAAAGTAACTTATTTTATGTTAGTCTTAGGACCTTTACTTATTTTATGTTAGTCTTAGGACCTTTTATTATTAGGACCTTTTGATTGGCAAACTTTGATAGTCACTGTTTTGTAAAGCTTTCTTAAGTTTATATGATGGCGATATTGGACATGATTAGAAAAAAAAAAAAAATATATATATATATATATATATATATATATATAGCAGCTACTTAGTACTTACTATTCTAGTCATATTTCTGCATATTTCAGTCCATCAGTTACTTACTATTCCAGTCATATTTCTGCATTAGCAGCTAAGTGATAACTAAATAAAACTTATGCATGCATGTGCTGCAAATATCACCATAAAAAAATAGTACTGTTCATGAAAGATTTTTTCTTCATTTCTAGGTCTGGCACATGCAATGCATAAGCTTGGTATGGTTTGAGCTAAAATTTATTATGTTTGACCTGCCCCACCTTCTTTTTCTTCTCTCTAGCCGATTGATAGCTACATAATAATAAAAAAACCATGGTACTTTCTTATTGATGAGTTTATTTGGTAATGTTGTTTTGGTAGACTTCTTCTAAGTTCTAAGTCTACAAGTGAACTTGGATTTCAGAATAAGTTCTGACCTTGACTTAAACAGGAGCAAAAGCCACATTTAATAACCTTCAGCCAATTTTCATTATAAAAAACAATATTCTAATAAGAGACAAAATTAAGTACCAATTTCCATTGCAAGAAATGCATTTCAATTTCCATTACAACATAATAAAGCCAATGGCTAAACTAAAATGACCACCACAACAACAAACCAACTTAATGCAAGGCAAAAAAGTAGTCTCATCTCATCATGTTCTCCTCCTTCAAATGCATCAACTGTATGTCCATAGAAGTCTTTTTATCTTCTAAAACAACAATCTTTATCTTATGTGCATTATTATCCTTCTCTAACAACACAATTGTTGCTTCCAACTTGCTAGCCTTTCATAATAATCAAGGATTAATTTGCTTAACTCTGGAATAAATTTCTCCATCAATCCACTATACAAACAAAAAAACAGTGTATCTTTAAACAACTTTTATTAACAATACAGTTAACCACATTCACAACTTTGAAGTAAACAAAAAAATAGAGATTGCATCTTTCTAATGATTTTAGATGCTAAGGTAAGATTAGTACAAAACAGTGCAGTCAAGATTGACCTGACAAAACAGAGAACAGTTATTAAATCTGGATTAGAAAAAACCTGCTCCCTCCAAAAAAATTCTGGTCCCTCAAAAAAAAAAAAAAAAATTTCAAGCAGTCACAGTTATAAAAGACGAGATATATGACTGTAAAATAAGATGAGATATAGCACAAGGGGTCACACAGCTATGCAAAATTGTCAATGCATCATCAAGTATCCCAAATTTTTCTCTTGACTGCATCTTGAAAAATCTGGATTGGATAAAATCTGCTCCGTCCAAAAAAATTATTTACAAGAAGTCACAGTTATTAAAGATGAGATATATGACTGCAAAATAAGATGAGATATAACACAAGTAGTCACACAGCTATGTAAGATATGATTATGTATCATGAAATTTTTCTCATAATTAATGTATGCCAAATATGCAAAACTGTCAGTGCATCATCAAGTATGCCAAAATTTTCTCTTGGTTGCATCTTTAAAAATTATAATCTTTCTAATCATGCTTTTAACACTTTCAACATTATCCATTTGAATATAATTGCCAAAATGGATCAAGACAATATTTCTTGCTAATGGGTAATAGCTCAAATGGCATTTCTCCCTCCTATAAGAATGGTTGGAGGGTAAGGTCACGGATTCAAAACCCATTGTATACATGTGTAACTTAAAAAAAAAAAAAAAAAAAAAAAAATCAAGCCAATATTTCTCAATACAAAAGCAACTCATAAATTTTAGTTACATGAAATTTGGTTATGCGCTTACAAAGTCCATATATTGGTTCAAGCCCAGCTAATTTTGCATAAAACATTGCCTGTCATTCACAAGAAAACAGTCAAAAAATTGAACTTGCACCCAATACATGAAATTAAAATATGTGAGTAAATTAGTAAAAAAACCAATCTCATTCCAATATGGAAATCTATTAGATGTTTAAAAATCATCTACGCGATAGAACAATCATGGGTTTGCCTAACCAATCAACAATAATTGAAGTGCTTAAATCGTCACAACCAAATCTCAGGTCAACGCAATGCCAGCTTTTCTACACCATGATTAGTTTAGAAAAAATGAATTACGAAAAATCATCAATTGCTGTGAAAATAGCCTAAACCATATCATATCAAATACTAATCAAACCTCACCATTGCTGTGGCTGTTGCCGTGGCCACTGCTGGGCAAATGGCTGAGGTTCACAGAAGCCAAGGAGGTTAGTCGGGTTCACGCAAGCTGGGAGGGACACAATCTTTGGGTTGCTGTGTCTGTCGCCGTGGCTGCCGCTGGGATGATGGGTTAACGATGAGTCTGTAGCTTTCAGGTGGATGGGTTCATGATAAGGCTTACTTAGAGGTTTGGGAGGAGCTGATGATACAAGTGATTGGATTTTTAGAATTAGGCTGAAACGGTGTAGTTTTAGGATTGGATTTTTTGTGTTCTAGATCGGGCAAATGTTACCATTTGGATAGTGTCAGGTAAGTTTTTAACAGCACTAAGAGCATTCACATCAGCTCTTGGATAATTGTGTATAAATGTGTAAAATACACATTTTGACCATTTTTACACATTTTGAAGCAAAAATCACACCACATCAGTCCATTCAAAATCATGCATAATCATCTAAAATTTTCAACGAGCTACAGTACCCGTGTAAATTTACACGGGCACTATAGCATGTGTATTTAGTTTTTTATTAATTTCCGTTCGCACCAATTTTTCTCTCTCTTCTCCGTGCACAACGACCTCAACTCCTCATGTTCTTTTCCTCAGATGCACACAAACACATCTTTACAGAAAAATCAACACAGATATACTTGCTAAAAAAAAAAAGAAAAAAAAAAAGAGATACACAAACACACCCACACACAAACAAACCTAAACGGAAAAACAAAAAAGAGACAGATTGGTGCTTATCGGAACAATCGGAGCTCGTGGGTCTCGCTTGATCGGAGCTCGTGGGTATGGGTCTTGCCTGATCGGAGCTAGGGAGATCGGTGCTTGTGGATCGGAGCTAGGGAGAACTGAGCTGTGGATCGGTGCTTGTGATCGGAGCTATGGATCGGTGCAGCTGTGGATCGGTGCTGCTGTGGATCGATGCTTGTGATCGGAGTTGTGGATCGGTGATCGGAGCTGTGGATCGATGCTTGCGATCGGAGCTGTGGATCGGTGATCTGAGCTGTGGATCGATGCTTGTGATCGGAGTTGTGGATCGGTGATCGGAGTTGTGATCGGAGCTGTGATGATGTGGATTGGTTTGTGACCGAGAGGGAGAGAGATGAGATTGAGAGATAGACCGAGAGGGAGAGACTGGGTATGGAGAGATAGAAGAGAGAGAGAAAGAAATCAGAAAATATGAAAGAGGGAGAGAGAGAGAGCGTGTATAAAAACGGTTTAGGTGAGAGAAATAATAAAATAATTAAGAAAATATATTATTTAAATAAGAGAGGTGATAGAATAGATGAATTGATGTGGGTGTTTTATAAAAGTGATAGTGTAAAATAGAAAAAGTAGATTTTTGGTGTAAAATAGACGGAATCTTTTAGACGAGCTGATGTGAATGCTCTAACAGCACATCTGTCACTTAACAGCACTAACCGTAGGGGGTTAATTGCTAACAAATTTTTTTTTTTTGATAAGTAATAGAAATATATTAAAAAGATGAAGTGTCACCTGAGTATACAGGAAGTATACATCAAGGACAAAAATAAATCAAATGCATAAAGTACAAAAGTCCATGAAACCATGGACTAAAGGAAAAGAATGAAAGCCTAACACTGTAACCCAATCCAAAAGTGTCTTGAGGAAGAAGAGTTTAAGATTTGAAACCGATTTCTCTAAATCCTCAAAATGCTAGTTATTCCTCTCCCGCCAAATACACCACATCAAACAAAGGGGTACAACCTTCCAAATAGCAGAATTCTGATGCCTCCCAAACTTTCCTTGCCAACAAGGCAACAGCTCCACTACTATTTTCGGCATAACCCAGTGAATGCCAAACAAAGTAAACACCATAGACCACAAATCAAAAGCAATAGGGGAATGGATAAGGAGGTGGTCTACTGATTCCCCATTTCTTTTACACATACAACACCAATCCAAAATCAAAATCTTCCGTTTCCTAAGATTATCAATAGTCAAAATATTCCCCAAAACTGTGGTCCAAACAAAAAAAGCAACTCTATAAGGGACCTTAGACTTCCAAACAGTCTTCCAAGGGAAAGATTGATCGAAACTTTTTGTCAGAACCTGGTAATAAGAACGAACAGCAAAACCTTTTCCCATAGCAGGTTTCCAACACATCTTATCGTCCCTAACTCCTATCAAAGAAACTCCATAAATTCTAGACATTAAACAGTAAAAGGATTTCAATTCCCAACCTTCACTGTATCTTCTAAAATTTAGATCCCAGAAAAGAACACCATTTGCGAACTTCATCAAATCAACCACCTAGGCCTACTTATTTTGACTTTTAAAAAAAAGTCTTGGACAGGGCGCACACAAAGAAGCGTCCCCACACCAAATGTCTTGCCAAAATCTAACAGTAAACCTGGCCCCAACCTCAAATTGGTTGTGATGAACAAAAGATGGCCAACCGCGACTAATAGACTTCTACAAACTCACTCCATGAGGGCCAATAACGGGAAGAGAGCACCAACCTCCCCCTTCACAACCATACTTTGCCCCTATCACTCTCCTCCACAAGGCCTGTCACTCATTCCCAAATCTCCATAACCATTTTCCAAACAAAACTTTATTAAAACTTCTCAAACTTCTAATAGCTAAACCTCCAAAATGAAGAGCGTAAACTGTAGCCCATTTCACTAGGTGAGTTTTTTTAACATCCTCCATACCACTCCTGAGAAAATTTCGTTGAAGTTGCTCAATACGGTTTGCAACCTCCACGGGGATAGGAAAAAGAGAGAGAAAATAAGTTGGATGATTGAACAAAGTACTCTTAAAAAGAGTAACTTTACCTCCTTTTGAGAGATACAGTCGTTTCCAACCTGCTAACCTCCTCTCCATCTTCTCAATAATTGGATTCCAAATAGAACTATCTTTGACATTACCACCCAACGGAAGACCTAAATATTTCATCGGGAAGGAGCCTTGCCTACACCCTAGCACATCCACCATATCTGCTATACTTTGAACCACACCGACAAGGACCAATTTAGACTTACCTATATTAATTTTCAGCCTAGAAACTACTTCAAACCAAAATAGCACCAGCCGGAGAAACAGAATCTAACCAAGATCAGCATCACATAAGAACAAGGTATCATCAACGAAGAGAAGATGGGTCACCTGCAAAGAGTTACCCATGGGACCCACCCTAATACCAGACATGAGCCCATCCCTCACTGCCTAATCCAACATTTTACTAAAAGCATTCATAACAATGACAAACAACAAAGGGGATAATGGATCACCTTGTCTTATGCCACTTGAGCTTTCAAAGTTACATTAATGAGAATGGAGAATTTAACAGTAGAGATGCAAAAGAAAACCCATTTTCTCCATTTTTCATGAAAACCACAACGATCCAACATATAAATGAGGAAGTCCCAATTCATATGATCATACACCTTCTCTACATCCAGCTTACACAACACCCCAAGAACTCCTGATTTCAGCCTACTATCCAAGCATTCATTGGCAATAAGAATAGAATCTAAAATCTGTCTTTCTTTGAAAAAAGCATTTTAAGATTCATAAACAATATCCTCAAGCACCATTTTCAACATGTTAACTAAAACTTTAGCAATAATTTTGTACACCCCCCAATTAAACTAAAAGGCCGAAAATCCCTTACCTCCACTGCATCAGATTTTTTAGGAATTAAGGAGATGAAAGCTAACAGAACCAAACTTTATGGTGTAAAATCAAGTTTTTGAAATTTTGGGGTGTAAAATCCAATCAACCCTAAACTTTCAGGGGTGTAATTTGCAATTTACCCAAGAAAAAAAAAAAAACCAAAACAAAGTGAACTCTACCAATCTATTTAGCTCCTCAAAAAAGTGGGAAAGATTAAAGAAATATAACAATTTTGCAGGTCAATTGAATCCAAATACTTGAAAAAAAAAAAAAAACTAAAATATGCAAAATAATTATACAACAAAAAAGGGCATGAGCAACAATAAAGAAAACCCAATGAGATAGCAAAGCAAAAAACCAATCCCTGATAAGAAAACAACATTGGTTACAAAGCATATAACATGGAAAAATAAATAATTGAATGCAAGTTATGCATATGCTAGTGCGTTTAATTAACTTTCGTATTTATTTGTTTCTAATCCCAGTAAAAAAAAAAAAAAAAAGGTAAATTATAAAATCATCAAATGATAAATATAATTAACAAATTAGTAAATAGTAGAGTACTGGATTTGTTCTTCCATGAAATCTAAAGACCAAAACCCACAAACACCAAAAAATAAATGCTATAGAGACCAAAAACCAAATATAAAAACTTGGTTTGAAACTGAAATTAATGATTACATAATCATCACTAATAGAAACTCAAATCCCTCAAAACCAACACAATGTAATCATTGAGCTAGACTGAATAGTAAAATTGCACAAAAACAAATAAGCCAAATTGATTGCAAAGCAGAGCAAACATAAAATAAATTGAGAACTTTAACCATCTATTTGGCTATTACTAGAAAAAAGGGGAAAAAATTAATCGGAACATAACAATTTTACAGGTCAATTTAATCCAGAATAAAAATTTAATTGAATCCAAATTAAATAAAAATAAAAATATTCTAACTAAAATATCCAAAACAAAACTAATTGAAACCCCCCAAAGGCATCCTTCAAAAAAATATAACCCAAAAGATGAGATAAACAAAAGAAAAATCAGTGGCTCTTCTTGCAAAATACCCAACTATCATATCTGGTAAATAACTGTGTAAATTTGTTCTTCAACAAAATAACAAGCAAAGAAGGGTTTTTAAATTATAGAAAACAAGATAAAAGAGAGACTACAAAAGTAGTTGAAGGAAAACACAAAGATATATGCAAACTTTCCAATCTGGTTTGAACAGAAAAAATGTGCAAGATTGATTCCACATAGCCGTTTTCAGAGGAAAAAAAAAAGTTATTTCTAAAGATTCACAGATTAAAACATCAATGTTTACACCACACAACCATCTTTAGTAAATAATCCCTAAATATTCAATAACAAAATGTTAAGCGATATGTTGGATATTTAATTTTAGCAAAAAAAAAAAAAAAAAAAAAAACACAGCGTTAATCAAATTCAATTCAAACAGTGAAAAATAATAAATAACATAATTTCATTGCAAAAAAAGTCATAAATTCCTAAAGACTTTCAACTTCCAATATAGAAGATTAACTCAGCATTGACAAATAGTCAATAAACCATACAATAGAAAACATAACCTTTTACCACAAACATTAACAAATGAATTGAAGGGTTATATAGACTTAACCTTCAGATACGGATGCTCAGAGCAGCATTAAAAAATCAACCATCCAAGGGAATATGACTTTTTCTACAAATATTCAAGCGCTAAACCCCTAAAAGCACCAAACCAAAAGCTGGATTATTGTAAATCCGGGGAAAAATCCAAAGAAAGAGCATAACTCAAGCAATTAACAAAATGCGATCAAAGAAGAACCCTAGCCAATGAAATAAAACAAAATTCTGTAGTATAGAAATAAGTTAAAATGGAGATGCTAATTCAAATAGCAGCAGAAACTTTGGATTGCAAAAACAGTATTTGAAGAAAGAAAATAATAACACTATGCTGACCCTAGGTATATGTAGAGAAGAAATGAAACATAACAAAAAGTGCAAGAACTGAAGATGTGAGAGTGAAAATTGAAAGGAGGAAGATCTTTTCTTTTGTCGCTTTGTTTTTTACCGAATGAATACATCATTTCCTCTTTGGGATGTGCCGATTGTATAAGGGTGTGGTGTTTATGGGGTTTTTGCTTAACGCATGTCTACTTTTAAAATGGGTTTTTTTCCTACATGGCAGAACAACCTTAATTGTAGGACCAACTATTTATGACTTGGCTGATATTGTAAATCTACTCATGCATACACATATCTTGAGCATCAATGTCTAAGTTCAACCAGCAAAGTACAAACAACATTTTTGCTTTAATATTCACATAGCCAAGGGTATACCTTGCACACATATTTAAAATTTTTGAAAAAAAAAAAAAAAAAACATAAGACAGCAGAAAGAAATATGGTCTAACTTAGGTAAATACAAATTTATAAATTACACATTTTATGATAAAAAATTTGTTTGAATCATCAAACATTTTCCTTCATATTACCCTAGAAGAACCATATCAAAAGCTATATTATAGTTGAATAATGGTCATTAGAAGGATAGTAATATCATAGATGTTTCTACAGCAAAAAAGCAATAACCGAAGAAAATATTTCTTCTACAGCACTTCAAAACCTTTTTGCACATAAGTAATCATATGCTAGAGGAGCCTGTAGCTGCCAAATCAGAAGAAAGGTGAAAGAGTTTCAAATTTCATGGAAAAGTTATATTATTGACCATTACCTTATTGTAACTCTTCAGCCATTGTTCTTATTTGACAGTTACAGGCTTCTCTCTATGCACATGTTCACAAACACATTTACCCTAGGTCTTAAACTTCCATTTGAAGTTTTATCCTAAGAATCAATATAGGCAACATTAAAGCTTTTAATATAAGAGTAATGAACACCTAGAACATAACAGTCTATGCAAAGTGATTTATTGACTCATCATGGGTAATTAGCAAAAGGGAGGGAAAAAGAGAGCTATAAATTTAAGTCTTCTACAATATAGCATTTTCCCTCATAAACACAAAACTCTAAATTTTGTTTCCAATATATTAACTTTTAAGTTATAACACAATTTTCTCAGACCTAAAAAAATAAAACAAAAACTAAAGCAAAATGAGGGAATACAGGGAGAAATGTTCTGATATTTTTAACAATGATGATCTCTCTCTAAAAGTGTGCATGTGTATAAATTCTTTTGTATGCTTATATAATGATAAACTGAAAGTTCTAAATGAAATATTCAATGAGACTAAGTTGGTGTGCATAATCAAATTGCAATTGTGCTTTTGGTGGTTATTCTCTAGTCATGGATGGATATCTTTTGTGATTTAAGTTGTGAATTACCTAATAGGATTGTGAGTTTCTAATCTTGCAAATCACCTATCACAAAACTTAACTACATTGACTTGCTAAACAAAATTACAAACAACCATACAACTGTAATTTTCTTTTGGTCTTCATATAATAACTTTGGAATATTGTTTATCGTATGTTACAATAGAAAAGGCATTGAATGAGGTAAATAACATAATGAAATAGATAAATAGTACCTAAAAGAAGCACTAAAGAAGAATAAATTACTTTATAATTGTGCGCTATCAGTTCTCTTCAGTAGTTCCATCTCCTCCCTACTAGAAACTTCAGGATCAATATAGCACAACTGGAAGTATAAAACAAAAACAAAATATCATGTCCACCGTCAAATTGCAGTATATTGTCAAATTGCAGTGAGACCAGGTACCAAAGTTTACTAAAGATTACCCAATATTGTGGCTTCTTCAGTTTGTGAACCCCTCTATTTAAAAGCTTTTGCTACGGTGCCACCCATCATTCTCTTCCAAAATAGACCTTAAAAGTATAAGAGGATTAAGAAAACTAACAGAAGTAACTTGATATATTACACTATAATTTGGGTAAATCATATACTTCTATCATTCACAAATTTAAAAGAAAAAAAAAATCTAAATTGAGTTAAGTACCATATAAAACCTCAAATTACTGAATTTTCTCACGAGTACTACATGACAAATTCTCTACTTACTCCCCAACTTACTGAAAGTCTGAAATTTCATGGTATTTAAATATCAGAAATAATACACAATTAGCGAAGTAAACTAACAAACGTAATTGAAATTTGAAACAAACAAAAAAAACACAACTTTAGAACGGGCTACAATTCCTTTTACTATTGTTTAATTTTTTTTTTCTCAATACCAAACAGATTCCTAATTAACTTTCAAGAATGTAATACTACATGCAAAACGGGAAAAAAAAAATTGTAAACACTGAAACCAAAGCTTAGGAATCTCTTAGAAAATTAGTCTTTGCCACAACCTACAAAGTAATCAACTTTGTACAAAGAACATTATACTTTCAGATTTCACAATTTAAACCCATTAAAACCAAACATAGAAAACAACAAAATCAAGAAGTCTTTTTTAAAAAAATACCAACTAATTTAAAAAAAAAAAAATAGTCACATATAATAATTCTGATTTCTTTAACCCTAATTGTTGGAACCAAAATCCAACTACAATTGTAAAAGTTGAAAACATATAACGAAACTAATTTAACTTTAAATTTATGGGAAAATAAATTGCTGGAACCAAAATCCATCTGCAATTGTAAAAGTTGAAAATATATAACAGAACTAATTTAACTTTAAATTTGTGGGAAAAAAAAAGTCAGAGAAAGAATAGTTACCCATCGAAGTCATTGTTAATCAAAAAATCAGAGGGAACTCTTTCTAGTCGGCTTCATATTCCTTCTTCTTCTGCTTCTTTTTCTGGAAAAATCAAATATCAAAAAGGTCATTTTAGTGTAACTGGAAACAAAGATTTTTTGAGAGGAATTGGGAGACGGTTCTCTTTTTTCTTGATCGGAATCTGGGCCTGGACTGTCTTACAGCTTGACACAATTGGCGACTCTCTCTCTCTCTCTCTGACCCATAAAACAAAGTGCCAAATTGAAGTAAATCTTATTATAATCTCGTAGGTTAGAGAGGTTTTTGACTATATAGTTATAGTATGCATAATCTTCAGAGTCAGAGATAATTCAACAAAATTTTAATTAGATAAACCCCTAAACCCTTTAATTTACAAAAGTAAAGCAAGCTGAAAAGTAAAAGTTAGATATAAAGCATAAGTTTAAGGAGTATATGCAGTTATGACCTTTTTCATATACATTTTGCACATGGCTTACAAAAGATTGGCCTTATAAACTTTGCTTGCTATTGGGCTTATCTATTCCTTTTAGATTGCTGCACCCACCTTCAAGTTGATTTATTTGTTTTTTTGGGGGGTTTCTGTGGATAAACTATTTCAAAAGGCAAAGCATAAATGTCCTTCAATTTCTCTACACCAAGGTTATATTGTCCTACTATACTAAAAGATGAACACCTTCATTGCATTCCTCAAGTGCCTCATTTAAGTCCAACAGATATGTAAATGCAAATCAACACATATTGAAGATCAAAGCCCACATTAGCTCTAAAGCTTGGATATTTAGCCTTCAAATATTAGTTCTTATACTCCTATGACTATATTGAAAAGGCTAACTATATACTAAGTCTTTATCCTCTTAAGTACGGAATATCTTATCAATCTGATGGAGAATAGGACTCTCTTATAGGCCTTGAAGAAATACTAAGGAGTATGAGTAGCTGCAAAATAACATAATTAAGTCCACCATCAAAATAACATAATTCTTTCCCCTTTCCATTACAGAAAGATCTAAAATTCCAATCTGCATAATTTGGTTCTTCATCTTCAAACCCAAGAAACCCATAATCACCACTCCATACCCAATCCCTACCACTTTTCCCTCACCATACCCAATTCTATGCATATTTAAATCACAGAACCTAATATGAATTCCCAAAAACAAATCTGATTTCCCTAAACCCAAAACTTTTGCAACAAATTTCAGATTGCATTTGCAGAAACCTCAGCCTTTAATATAATGCTAGCTATTTTAAATTAATATAATTAGATATAAAGCTTGGTCCTACAACTTGTTCTCAACCCAAAATTTCATCTTCAACACATGTACGACAATCAACTAATTATTGAGTATAGTTACTCAACCAATTACTTAAATTTGAAAAAAAATTATAGAAAAGAAAAGCACAAGACAGGATTAAGAAAGTTAATGTTTGATTTATGATAAAAAGAAGTGGCAAAGTGCAAAAAGAAGACCAAAATACTCTGTATTTCAAACAATTGGATGATTTCACCATATAGCTTCCCATAAAATTCATGCTAATTACTACTCTTGATATAAATAATAGTCGCAGTAATTAAGAGAGAAAAAAAAAGGGAAAGAATTGATCTATAAAATATATATATATATATATATATATATTTCTATATAATAAAAAGAATTGAAAATCTTGAAAAAAAAAAAAAAAAAAAAAAAACATCAATGGATGAAACCTACATGGTCAAATAGTTTATGACAGTTCATCTACACTATTATCCCAACACCTATACAGGCTTGTAAACTAACATAGGTACAAAATTGCCAAACAACATCGGTTGCTCATAGAGGCTTTTTATTGAACACCTAGCAATATAACCAAGAAGTAGACCTTGGTTAGGTGCTGTAATAAAGGGAAGCATAATTTTCGGCACCAAATGATATTTAGAATAATGGAATCTACAAATTAGAAACATATTGATACATCAAAGTAAATGTAGGCATTAAAATTTTATGATGTATTCACAACCGTCCGATTGTTCATGATAAAATATTTGTGATCAAATTAATCTCCAATTGATGAGGTGGACGATCAGCAAATGAAATCAAGCCATGTGGCAACATCAAATAAGAAAGCCATATGGCAATGTCAGAAGAAAAGACCTATATGGAAAGTTCTTATTAAATGGGAGACTAAATTAAATCCATAATTAGCTCTCAATAAATGCTGAGAGAAAATTCCAAATTAAATATGATTGAGTTGCCTATAAATAGGGGCTTCTTATATGAGAAGGGGAGAACACTTAGAGAGAAAACACTACTGACACTCTGCCAAAATAGAGAGTCATCTCTAAAGTTCACAAGAATTCCATTGCTCATCAAGGCCTATTCCTACTTCTTCAAATCAAAGTGGGGATTCTCCTTTAATCTAGTTCGAGATCAAGCCAACAACCCTCGTATCAAATCAAGCACGTTTAGCTATTCATTCAACTTGGAGACATCAAAGCACGATTCAAGATCAAGCTTCATAGCCCCTTCGGATTGTAAGGTTTCTTGGAGATCGAATCAGAGGAATTTATTGTACTCTTTCATTGTAAAGATTCATACAGAGGATTGTACTCACATATATACTAGTCAAATACAAGTTGATTATTTGTTACACTATTTCGTGACCATGTGATTTATCCTTTACGAAAATTGTGTGTACAAATTTTTGGCACGCCCGGTGGGATATCTCTGCCTCTCATCTCTTTCTCCATCCTAGAAATCTTCAAGTCTCCAATTCACCAAGTTCAATGGCCTCGAAGAAGTCTCAAATTCCCAAGAATGCTACCAAAAGCGTTGGGGGTCAACAAGCAGCAGTACTTCCACAGGTCCCATGACTCGAAACAAAGCCAAAGCAATAAGGCTCCTCACATCACAAGAAGTTGAGGGAAAGGCTCCTGTGACCAAACTCATAAGTGCCCCAGCTTAGCCAAAGACTGTGATCTCCTTGAGCACTTTGAGGACAAGCAAGCACACTTCCTCTAGGAGGGGAGATTCAGCATTCACTCTAGAGGACTCAATGATAGGGAGCGAATATCACTATTCTGCATCAGATGCTGGGTCAAGTACTCCTTCACAGGCAGGTTCTTCCCAAGGATCCCCCCGAGAAGTCACTTCATCTATCTTCTCAGAGAATTCTTCTCGTACAATAGATGGCCATGATGACGGAGACTACCACCATTGATGAAAAGATTGCTGAAATGGGACATGCTATAGCTAAGCTTACCAAGACCGTGAAGGAGAAGGACCTTCAAATCGCCACGCTTATGAACAAGCTTGAGGTTCAGAATCGAGGGGAGTCTAGTAAAGGCCATTCTCACACGCATCAACATACATCCCAAGATGCTCACACATCTTCTCCAAAGAAGGCTGGTGGTCCACAAGGGAGCTCTACCTTAATTTCATCTTTATCGATCCAGCAGTTACAGGACATGATAACGAACACCATTCGAGCTCAATATGGTGGGGCACCACAAAACTCTCTGATGTATTCAAAACCATACACCAAAAGGATTGACATTTTACAGATGCCTGCGGGTTACCAACCTCCTAAGTTTCAACAGTTCAATGGGAAAGGGAATCCGAAGCAAAATATCGCTCATTTCATCGAGACTTGCAATAATGCTGGTACGGACGGGGACTTGCTCACGAAGCAATTTGTGCTTACTCTTCGAGGAAATGCTTTTGATTGGTACACGGATCTTGAACTCGAGTCCATTGATAGCTGGGAGCAAATGGAAAGGGAATTCTTGAACTGTTTCTATAGTACCCGATGTACCATAAGCATGCTGGAATTAACCAACATGAAGCAATGTAAAGATGAACCAGTGGTAGACTACATCAATCGTTGGTGCTCATTGAGTCTTGACTGTAAAGATTGCCTTTCCGAGTCTTCAAGAGTGGCGATGTGCATCCAAGGTATGCACTGGGGGTTGCTTTACATCCTCCAAGGAATCAAACCTCACGCCTTTGAGGAGCTTGCTACCCGAGCCCATGACATGGAGCTTAGTCTGTCTAGCCATGGAGAAAAGGGCTTACCTGTTAACTAGCAGCATAAAGAGAAGAAAGATACGAGGAGGGGGGATAAGTCTTCCAGATCCATGGTTAAGGAATCTATGGCTATTGCTGTGGAGCCGGTGAAGATCTCCAGTAAAGAGAATAAGAGAATGGAGAAAAGGGCCGGTCCAATGCAAGAACGGGAGAAGCATTGATTGACTTTGAAAGAGATGGAAGAAAAGACATATCCATTTCCAGATGCCGACGTTCGAGGCATGCTCGAGGACTTATTAGAGAAGAATGTGATCAAGCTTCCAGAATGCAAGCATCCAGAGGAAATGGGCCGTACCAACGACCCAAAATACTACATATACAATCGAGTTGTAAGTCACCCTGTGGAAAAATGTTTTGTTTTGAAGGACCTTATCCTAAGGCTTGCAAAAGAGGGTAAAATTCTTTTGGACCTAGATGAAACTACTGAGGCAAATCATGCTACGTTCACTGTTGGATCCCCAATTTCTGTGAAGTCACCAACTCCAATGGAAGTACGGTCCACCTTGCCATCAACATCAAGGGCATATTGCAAGCACATCCAATTTGGAACGCTTGAGCCTATGCACATGTCATGCATCAACCCTCAAGATAATGATAGAGCTGACGATGAATTGGTAGGAGACGAAGAGGGTTGGACTTTTGTAACCTACAAGAGACTTCGAAAACAGCATAACCCAAAACCCCATGTTTCTTACAAGAAAAGGGAACTTCGAGCAAGAGATTCAAAAGTTACTCCCAAGGGGAAGGGAACAAATGGTCTAAAGAAATAAAGAAAGGGAGCTCGTCCGAATGAAGGCCCCCTGTCAGTCACGTTGCATGAGTTTTTCCCTAAAGGCTTTCTTACAAAGAGCCTAATGACAACCACTTACATGGTCTCTTGCCATGATGCTAATGATTAAGAAGACCTCACCGAAAAGGAGGAAAAAGTGAACCTTAAAGAAACCAGAGGAACAAAGGAAGAGGAAAGTGAAACCCATGCCTCGGAAGAAACAGTTGCTATATGTGCTCACTGCCGCGACAAGATGACGTTCGCTGATGAGGATCTCCTATTGGGCTCCAAACCACACAATCGACCACTTTTTGTCACAGGTTACACACGGGGGGAAAAAGTAAGCCGCATCCTCATAGACGATGGGTCTACCGTCAACATAATGCCCAAAGGAACAATGAGGCGCCTAGGCATATCCATGGAAGAGTTATCCAAAAGTCGACTTGTCATCCAGGGCTTTAACCAAGAAGGACAAAGGGCAATCGGCATGATTCGGTTAGATGTGACTATTGATGAGTTGAAAGCAAGACCTCTCTTCCATGTGATCAATTCGAAGACCTCTTATAACTTATTGTTAGGATGACCATGGATTCATGGGAATGGTGTTGTACCTTCTACATTGCATCAATGCTTCAAGCATTGTGATGGCAAGCAAGTAAAGGTGGTGATAGTAGATTTGCAACCATTTACAGCGGCAGAATCTCACTTTGCAGACGCCGAGTTTTACTTGGATTGCGACACAACCTACGATGTACCACAAGAAGAGTCTACGGAAAAGGAGAAGGCAAAACGTAAGGAAGGAGGCGAGCCCTTCACGAAAGGTCCAAAACCTAACTCTAAAGTAAGACAGAAGTTTCGTGAAGAGAAGAAAGAGGCACCCATGGTCTTACGATATGTGCCTGCGTCTAAACGAAAGGAAGGGCAATCCCCATTTGGGTTGACGATGGAGACTAAGGATAAGTGCAAAAAGTCTATTCAAAAGGACGGTATCGCTATCCTTAAAAGTGATTTCACCTTGCCATTACCGAAGTTAGACCAAGTAGCGTCCACAAAACCCCTACTTAAAGGTTTCACTAAAGCCATGCGTAACCTTGTTGAAGAAGATTCATTGCCAGTCAGAAGAATAGAAGAGGGTTTTGACCCTAAAGCGTATAAACTTTTGGCAAAATCAGGCTATGATTTCAAAAATCCTCCGCAATTGGGGCAACTTTACTCAGATTACGTGGAAGAGAAGTCTTATGGGCTTAACTCGACCCAAAGCAAATTGAAGCAACAAGGCTATGCGATTAAGATTCCTAGAACCGGGCTGGGGTGTTCATGACAAGAGCCAGTTTGAATCTCGGCCAAAGGGCAAGGAAAAAAGGCGACGTCACAACACATCCCCTTTGAAGTTAAAGAGGAAGGGAAGCCGAAGCCTGTGTCAAGATCTTCTGTATTTGACCGCCTAGGAACAGCTATTCCTCGAGAGTCAGTATTTAATAAATTAAGCATTTCTCTCCCTACAAAGGAAGGAACCTCACATACACGTAGGTTGGCATTTGATAGGCTTGGGTCTACGAGTAGCTCAACTGACACCCTACGACCCAAGGAAGGGAAAAGTGGTCTATAAAAGAGAAATGGCATTGAAGCCTACAGCCTTGTCCCTTCGCACATGAAACGTGAGTTGATTGTAGAAGTTAGTACATGAAACTCCCTTAAAGTAAAGAGGCGGACTATTGTGCACACACGAGAGCTCGAGAAGCAAGTTGACGATAGGGAGGAGGACCATGAGACACTAGTCCTTCCTTCTTGCCACGTGACAGCGGAAACCGATTCCGAATTAGATGCATCAGATGATGAACCAAATGAAGCCCCTCGGGCAATAGAAGACGGGGGGCAAGCAAATGTAGATGAGCTCAAAGAATTAAACTTAGGGACTGATGAGGAACCTCGCCCAATCTACGTGAGTTCGCTTTTGACGCCGGAGGAAGAAAGTAAATACTTTGAGCTTTTAATGGAGTACAAAGATGTGTTTGCTTGGACGTACAATGAGATGCCAGGTTTAGACCCAATAATTGCAGTTCACTAGTTAGCAATAAAGCAAGGAGTGCGCCCAATCATGCAGGCCCAACGCCACTTTCGACCCGAACTCCTGCCACAAATTAAGGTAGAAGTTAACAAACTTAAGCAGGCAGGATTCATCCGGGAGGTACAATTCCCGAAGTGGATTGCAAACATTGTCCCTGTTAAAAAGAAAAATGGACAAATTCGAGTTTGTGTTGATTTTTGAGACTTGAATAGAGCGTGCCCAAAGGATGACTTCCCACTTCCAAATACGGAGCTCATGGTTGATGCAACTATTGGTCATGAAGCATTATCATTCATGGATGGCTCATCAGGATACAACCAAATTCGAATGGCACCCGAGGATGAAGAGCTCACCACTTTTCAAACTCCAAAGGGGATTTACTGTTATAAGGTGATGCCTTTTGGGCTCAAGAATGTTGGCACGACATATCAACAGGAAATGTAACGAATTTTCGATGACATACTCCACAAAATTGTGCAATGTTATGTTGACGATTTAGTTGTTAAGACAAAGAAAAGAGGGGATCATTTACGAGACTTGCGCATCGTATTTAATCGACTAAGGAAATATCAACTCAAAATGAATCCTCTCAAATGCGCGTTTGGCGTCACGTCTGGGAAGTTTCTAGGCTTTATTGTTCGACATCGAGGTATTGAAGTGGATCAATCTAAAATAGATGCTATCCAAAGGATGCCCGAACCAAAGAACCTACTAGAGCTTCGAAGCTTACAAGGCCATCTTGCATACATTCGACGTTTCATATCGAACCTAGCAGGACGGTGTCAACCATTCAGCCAATTGATGAGGAAAGATGCCACCTTTGAATGGGATGAGGCTTGCAGGAATGCATTTAAGAGCATTAAAAGGTATCTGCTTAACCCACTTGTCTTAGGAGTGCCTATGCCAGGAAAACCTCTAGTGCTCTACATTGCTGCACAAGAACAATCACTTGGGGCCCTGTTAGCTCAGAAAAATGAAGAGAAAGAGAAAGCATTGTATTACCTTAGTCGAAAGCTAACTGGGGTAGAATTGAGGTATTCTCCAATAGAGAAGATGTGTCTTGCGCTTTTCTTCTCCATTCAAAAATTAAGGCATTACATGCAAGCACACGTAATACACTTGGTTGCAAAGATAGATCCAGTAAAATACATTTTGTCTAGGGCAATCATGTTTGGTCGGTTGGCAAAATGGGTTGTGGCCTTTCAAGAGTTTGAAATCACGTATGTGCCCCAAAAGGCCATCAAGGGGCAAGCATTAGCAAATTTCCTTGCTGATCATCCTATTCCTACCGATTGGGAGCTCTCAGATGATTTTCCAGATGAAGATGTATTGTACACTGAAGTCCTCCCACCTTGGATGATGTTCTTCGATGGGGCCGCGCGGCAAGAAGAATCTGGTGCTGGGGTTGTTTTCGTGTCACCACAGAAACAATTGTTACCATTTGCCTTTGTGCTTAGTGAACCATGTTCAAACAATGTTGCTGAGTATCAAGCCCTTATTTCCGGCCTCCAAATGGCCCTTGATATGAAGATCTCATACTTAGAAGTCTACGGCGATTCCAAGTTGGTAATCAATCAACTTTTGACACACTATGAAGTTAAAAATTAAGGTTTGATTCCTTACTTTCAGATGGCTGCGCGACTAATTGAGAAGTTCGACGGAGTTTCCTTGGAGCATATCCCCAGAAACAAGAATAGGATGGCAGATGCTCTAGCAAACCTAGCCACCACGTTGGCTCTATCGGAGGGTGAAAAGGCAAATGTCCCTGTTTGCAACCGTTGGGTGCTCTCTTACACGGAAGAATACGTGAGTACGATGAATGCCATATCAATATCTACAGTGGAGGATGATGATTAGCGTCAACCTCTGATTGATTACTTGGAACACGGTAAGCTACCCGAAGATCTAGATTCTTGCTAGGATTGTCCCTCTGCCTTTTACGTCTCCAGTGAGAATTTGAGTTGCCATTGTTCCGCTCGGAATCTGACACATCCTTACCCTTGGTCACTTCTATGTCCTGAGGCGTTGAGACTATGCAAGAGGGTCCACGTTTAGGAGAATATGCCTTGTCCACGCACGCTCCTCCTAAAGACTCATCGGTAGCCTCTGAAATCCTAAAAAAGGGCTTCCCATTGCTTCGACGCTTCATAGGCTCAACTACTTCATTGGATTGTTTTATTTTGAGTCTTATCTTGCTTGGATTAACATTCCCAATCGGTTGCTCAGCCCTACTTGAAAAGAAACCATCGGATCTTCTAGCCCACCAATTCATATAGTCCTTCATACATAGAGCCCCGTGCTCAAATGGGCTGGCAGGGATCAAGAACTCTGAACTAGTAACAAGACGAAGACATCGATGCCAGAAGCATACTACTTGCTCTAAGGTAACGGTGCGAAAGTATTCATTAAGCTCCCCAGGGATGTGTTGATTGAAACTGAACTGTCGACCAAAGCGGTGAGGGCTATATGGTTCAACTATACATATACTTCCGCGACGAGAGGCCAAGTAACTAGAGCGTTGGCTGATGAAGTAATCTGCATAAGAGCTAGGTAGCTTGTCATCATCCACCAAAATCTCTCGATGGCCTTTAAAAAGGCCCAAGCGATGAAACTTGAAGCTACTAACGGCACGAAATAGCTTACGGGCCGTAACCTCGTCGTAATGCTTGGCTACACCTTCTCCAGAGTATCTAAACATGCGCGAAACAACTTTGGAGCGAGACCCTTCAAGTTCAAAGTGAGTGTTGAAGTATTCGGCTAACCAAGCATTCAAGTAGTGTTCAGGAAAAGTGGCATCACATTTACTAGGAGTCTTAGAAGACACAATTTCATTTATGCCCCTGTAAATGTTGGCTTGGATTGGGACTGCAAGGTAGTATCTCTTACCACGAGCCATCGCACTTGCGCTCTTGAAAACACTAGGCCTGATTAAGTTTGGTCCCTCGTCGGGAAGAGCGAACTTACACAGCCAACACGAGATCAAAGCAGCTAACCAAGTCTTTTCTATAAGCCTTCTCTCCACTTCGAGCATATTGAAGGGATACTCGTCTTCTTTAGTCAGAATTCTGGGGGCATCGATTTTACCAGAGGGGTTATGAGATTGCTTGCCTTTTGCTTTCCTCTGTATTGACCTTCTAGTTGGCAGTTTCTGATATTTAGACTTGCCACGGAACCAAAACTTCACCCATGAGGCCGTAGTGACCAAGTGCAAACCACTAAGCTCAAGACTCAGGTGATGGAAGGTAGCAAATAGATGACGACAGCATGAGGGGAGAGATGATATGTCTTTCGAGTTTGGAACGACCTCTTCGTAAAATGAGCCGTACACAGGAAGCCCACCGATCGAATGCAAGTCTCATAAGCTAATGGAGACCTCTCCTACAGACATGTGCAATGTGTTTGTAGCTGCACACCAACACTCTAGGAAGGCTTGTAGGACATGGGTGTTTCGATCATATGTGAATAACGATGCAAGTAGCAGCTCGTAAAGATTGGCATCACTTAAGACTTCAGTATTGCGGCTCAATATGTCTTCTAGCCACTCCCAATATTTAGGGAGGTAGGAAAACTCACTCCTATATTGGAGTGGAGGGGTCTTGGGAGAAGGTAGGGCCCATTGCAGTTCTCCCACACTTATCCGACGACCAGGGAGAGGAAATGGATCGACATGGTCCGCGGTTGAGTGAAGGTTGGAGGCCAAAATAAACGTCCTCGAAACGACATGCGAATCCTTTCTAGTTGGGTCTTGTAGTTCGTGAGATGTTTCGACCCACCAATGAGATAGACTTTCAAGATGAAGGGACATTGCTACCAAGTGGATGGACTTTCAAGACGACGCCTTTCTCTAGGGGTTCATTCGTAGAGCGCAAGAGAGTGATAGATTGATCATTGAGAGTCCTCAATGAGTCGTAAAAGATGACCATGATGAAGCAAACTTGATGGCAGCCACTTGGAGAAGAAGAAGCTCTTAGAGGTCATGACTTGAGCAAATGTAGAAGAGTCACAAGTAGGGCAAAGGGTTGGCAAGCATGGCATATTAGAAAGGAGGGCATGTGGCATTGAGACTAAAAACCACAAGCAAGCTATATTAACATTCAAGCACCTAAAGCTATATTTACATACAAGTGGAAGTTTGCATGTTGTATACTAAGTCTAAAGGTCATGTGTACCGTGGCTTATTAACCATTAAATATAGTATTTGATGAAGCGTGACTTCGTTAGTTGAGTTGAATGTGTCCAGATGGATCCAAGCTCTCATCTGGATAATTACGTAAATGAAAAGACAGCTCTTTTCAAGGTGGTCACCGGTGTGGTGTCTGCCACAACGTCTCCGATGCCAAAGTGTCTCTCAGAGTGTCTATGTACCTTGTGTTGGCAATGTGAGGGCTTTATATATGTTGCCTTGGATTCTAGCCGTTGTGATTGATATTGTGACGTTAATGCCTTTCTTGGTAACACCTCCTGCCTAGTATTGGGGCTTTAATATGCTCTTAATGGTTTGTACAGTTAGTTTTGTAACCGTCTGGGGCATTATTGGCGGCATTGAATGATCCTGCTACCCTCGTCGGTGACGTGGGCACTTGTTTAGGCTTGTCTCAGAGAATGGTCTCGTCTATCTTGTTGAGCTCGTCTGTAGTTAATTTCGTCAGTCCCATCGGCTGCCCTTGGATTCTATGGTCGTCGTGACATGTCATGACGACCATAGAAGATGAAAGGTTTTTGGACTGTAAGCGACTCTTGGGATTTTGCGCCGTATTAAATGCGTAGTGGCTGCGCCACACGCGTCGTGGCCACGTGATGCGTGCTGATTGGTGGGGTTATTTGCATAACCCTTGGGTTTCCCGCTGTTTTTCAGTTGTTTGGGCTTTAGTTTTTAAACTTTCTTTTCCTTTCGTTTCCCCCTTCACTTTTTCCAATTTCTTTAATCATTGCTCTAAGTTTCTTCTTTTCCATTTATTCTTGCGAATGTTCCGTCCCTGTTCCGGCGACATCCTTTGAATTTTTCTCCGATTGAGCTGCACCTTTTCAAGGTATGTTTCTCTTTTCCTTTTCCTCTATTTCCTTTTTTCTTCATAATCTGTTATAAGTTCCTGATTTTTCCTTTCTCTTTCCTTTGCTGTGGTTGTTTTTTTTTTTTTTTTTTTTTTTTTTTTTTTTTTTTTCTGGCTTTTGGGATTTTAGTATTTACCTCTTTCTTCTGCATTTTTTCTGGGTGTCCATGGTTAGTATCTCTGAGGTTAGGATAGCTTGCCCCTCGGTTTCTTTCCTTTTCACGTGTTTAGGGGGGTTTTTAGGCGTTTTCCCAAACCTTGAGGACTTTGTTTTTGAGGGTAACAGTTTGGGCGTTGCATTGGCTGAGTTGTTGCCTTTGCTCCATCAATCAATTGATTGGTTTAAGGGTTTGGTGAGAGAGCAGAGGATGATGTCTGAGGTTAGATCCAGTGAACTCGAGACTGGGTTATCATCTAGCGGTGACTCGGTGGAGGGGGATACTGCTGTTTCTACCCCTCGAGAGGTTAAGGCTTTTTACGCCCTCGAGGAGGTGTGTGGGCTGGATGCTGACACCGTGGGTAGATTTAAAGATAGGTTTCAATTTCCGGAGTGGGTTCGTGTTCGTCAACCCAATGACGAGGATAGGGCTTGCCACTTCTCCCCTGGCGAGGTATGCTTCTATGAGCCTGCCTTCACTTGTGGACTTAGGCTCCCCGTCCACCCATTCATGATGGAGCTTTTAGATCATCTTGGTATTGCTCTCGGGCAACTTATGCCCAATTCATGAAGGATAGTGGTCAACTGTATGGAAATATGGTTGGCCGCTAACGGGGACATGATTAAGGTAGGTGAACTTATCTATCTATATCGTTTGAAAGAGTCTAAAGAGTACGGATACTATGAGTTAGTACCTTAGGAGAAGAGAACAAGGATTGTCAGGGGTTTACCTTCGTCCTTCAGGTATTGGAAATCAAGATTTTTCTTTGTGTTCGAGGACGATTTTGAGACTCCCTCCAGCGGGGATTGGGGTGATATCCCGAGGTTTCTTCGTTGGTGGGGAACCCCGACCTTAGGTGCGTCAGTATTTCTTCCCGTCGTTTTTAGTTTTCTTGTATTTGCTGTTATCGTCACTGACTCCTTTGCTTCTTGTTTTGCGTAGTTAAGAGATGGCCTAAGCTCAAAAGCAAGCATAAGGAGCGTGTTGAGAAGGCGTTAGAATATGCCCTGATGATCGAAAGTTGGGACGATCTGGTAGATACGTGGACCCTTGCCTTCTATAACCTTGGTCCTGACCCGTCTCCCTACGTCTTGCATTTGTGATTGCACACTTATTGGCTCGTGATATGCTTGTGGTATGCTTGTGACTTTCCTTTTTCTTCGTCAACGATCTCGTCTGTGTGGGTTCTGTTACTTAGTTGATTTACTGCAACTCAAACCTCTTCAAGGGATCTCGTCGAGGGTTTTGGTGAATTGGTTGGGGGCTCAGATTCAGCCTGAGCTTTGTTCTGGTTTGTTGCAAGGTTCTTGTCTCTTTTTTTTTTTTTTTTTTTTTTTTTTTTTTTTTTAATGGTTCTTGTCTCGTTTTTGGCCTCATCAGTAACTTACATCCGTCTGGGCGGAATCTTGTTACTTGGCCATTTTTGGTTTTTGTGACTTACATCCTCTTAGGGACCTTGTCATGCTTATAGCTTCGTCAGTAACTTACATCCATCAAGACGGAATCTTGTTACTTTGCCAAAAAATTTTGTGACTTACACCCATTTAAGGGATCTTGTCATGTTTATGGCTTTGTCAGTAACTTACATCCGTCAAAGCGGAATCTTGTTACTTAGCTATTTTCTTTTGTGACTTACACCCATTTAAGGGATCTTGTCGTATTTATGGCTTCATCGGTAACTTACATCCATCAAGGAGGAATCTTGTTACTTAACCATTTTCTTTTGTGACTTACACCCATTTAAGGGATCTTGTCATGTGTGAGGGATTTCACAATTCACTCCAATACCAATGGGCTTGGTTTGCGATTGAATGCTATAAAAGATTTGTGCCCCCTCATCCTTCACCAATTGGTCGTTGGATGGATTGGTAAGGCACACAGTCCGACAAGTAGTATCAGAGGCAAGGTCATAGGTTCGAGTCGTTGGAGCCGCATTGTAAGGAAGGGATTGTGAGGGATTTCACAATTCACTCCAATACCAATGGGTTGGTCTGCGATTGAATGATATAAAAGATTTGTGCCCCTTCATCCTTCACCAATTACTCGTTGGATGGATCGGTAAGGCACACGGTCTGACATCATGTTTGTGGCTTCGTTAGTAACTTACATCCGTCAAGGCGTAATCTTGTTACTTATCCATTTTCTTTTGTGACTTACACCCATTTAAGGGATCTTGTCATGTTTGTGGCTTCGTCAGTAACTTACATCCGTCAAGGCGGAATCTTGTTACTTAGCCATTTTTGGTTTTACAGCTGACTAGACCTGCTTCCACGAAGACATTAGCTGAATAATTCTTTTATTAATTTCAGGAATGAATACATTTATTTGTTACATCTATTGGTGGTACCTCTTCAAGTGCTCAATGTTCCATGGCCGCGGGAGCTTCAGTCCGTCTGGGGTTTCCAAGTGATAGCTGCCTTGCCTGGAGTAGTGGACGACTCGGTAGGGTCCTTCCCATGTGGGGCCAAGCTTTCCTTGGGTAGAGTCTCTAGTCACTGTGGTGACCTTACGCAGGACGAGGTCGCCTATGTCAAGTCGTCTGAGCTTTACCCTCTTGTTGTAGTATTCGGCCATCTTCTGCTGGTACTTCGTCATTTTGCTGGAAGCTTTGTCTCTTACTTCATCCAGACAATCCAGGTTGATTCGTAGCTGATCGTCGTTGTCTTCTTCGTGCAATACCTCTCGCCTGATGCTGGCTACTCCTACCTCGACCAGGATTACTGCTTTAGTGCCATAGGTGAGTCTGAAGGGGGTTTCTTTAGTTGGGGTTCTTACCGTGGTCCTGTAGGCCCATAAGACGTTAGGCAATTCTTCTGGCCAGGCACCCTTCGTGTCGTCTAGCTTAGCTTTGATAATCTTGACCAGTGTCCGATTCGTCACCTCCGTCTGTCTATTCGCTTGTGGATGCCCTAGGGATGAGAACTGGTTCTTGATGCTTAGGCCTGAATAGAAGTCTCTGAAGCCTTGGCTATCAAACTGCCTCCCATTATCTGATATGATCGTCTTTGGAATCCCGAACCTGCAAATTATATTCTTCCACACGAAGCTCCGGCTTCTTGCTTCAATGATGGTTGCTAATGCCTCTGCTTCGACCCACTTTGTGAAGTAATCAATAGCAACTAGTAGGAATTTTACCTGACCTTTACCTTGGGGCAGCGGGCTGACGATGTCGATTCCCCATTGTGCAAATGGCCACGGGGATGCTATCGTCGTCAGTTTCTTTGCTGGAAGTCGCTGGACATTCCCGAATCTTTGGCACTTGTCACACTTCTTGGCAAGCTCTACTGCGTCCACCTGTATAGTAGGCCAGAAATAACATGTTCGAATGACCTTGCTTACTAGGGATCTAAGGCCAGCATGGTCCCCGTAAACTCCTTCGTGGATTTCTTCCAGGATGTACTTGGCTTCCTCTTTGTCGACACACTTCAAGTAAGGCATGAAGAAGCCTCTCTTGTATAAGACATCATTTAGGATCGTAAATCTGGTTGCCCTCTTCATGATCTTCTTGGCCTTCTCAGCGTCCTGAGGGAGGCGCTCGTCTTGGAGGAAAGATACGATCGGTGTCATCCAGCTACTTGTGCTCTGGATTGCAAATGTTGGGACTTCTTCGATGCTAGGGCGCTTTTGGACCTCCATATCTAACTCCATGCTCGTTGACCCTTCCTCTGACGAGGCCTTTTTTGTGATCTCGTCTGCTGCCATGTTCTAGCCTTTTGGGACCTATACGAATTCCAATTTATCAAACTCCTAGGCTAGATGTTTCGTCAGCTTGAGGTATTTCTGCATTCTTTCCTCCTTTGCTTCGTACTCTTCTTTAATCTGCCCTATTACTAATTTCGAATCGCTCTGGATGAGCACGTTCTTAGCCCTAAGTGTCTTCCCGAGTCTCAGCCCCGTCAGTATTCCTTCGTATTCGGCCTCGTTATTGGTGGCTGGGAACTTCAGTTGAACTCCGTACCTAAGCATTTCTCCGTCGGGGGTGACTATGATGATCCCTACTCCCCCTCTCTTTTGAGCTGACGAACCATCAGTCTAGATCGTCCACCATTCTGTCTCATTGGTGGGGTTGTCATCTTTTGGGAGGGTGAACTCGGCAATGAAGTCCACTAGAGCTTGTGCCTTGATGGCTGTTCTGGGGTGGTACTCGATGTCGAACTGGTTGAGTTCAATCACCCATTGGACCATTCTCCCTGCTGCCTCGGGTTTGTTCATGGATTTTTTGATGGGCTGATCCGTCATTACCAGGATAGGGTTCGCTTGGAAGTACGGTCGCAATTTGCGCGAGGCTACTATTAATGCGAATGCGATCTTTTCAATCCTTGGGTACTTGGCCTTAGCCCCTTGGAAAGCTTGACTAATGTAGTAAACTGGGAGCTGCTTCTTGTCTTCTTCTCGAATTAGGGCTGCACTCATGGCCGTAGCTAATACTACCAGATACAGATATAAGTCTTCTCCTTGCTTGGACGGACTCAGGAGGAGTGGATTGCTCAGATAACGTTTGAGTTCCTGAAACGCTGCCTCGCATTTGTCAGTCCAAGCGACAGCCTGTTTCAACGTTTTAAAGAAGAGCAGGCATTTGTCCGTCGCTTAAAACGACGTCATGTCGAGGATGGCTTACACCTTCTCCTTGTGAGCTTCTGGACTTCTTTGACGGTCTTGGGTAACGTCATGTTGAGGATGGCTTACACCTTCTCCGGGTTCGCTTCTATTCCTCTCTGGGACACCATGAATCCGAAAAACTTTCCCAAGGCTACACCAAAAGCACATTTACTGGGGTTCAGCTTCATCTGGTATTGTCTGAGCGTGGCGAATGTCTCCTTCAGATTGTCCAAATGTGTTAGTTCTTCCTTGCTCTTGACAAGCATGCCATCCACATATACTTCCATGTTTCTTCCAATTTGTTCGCTGAACATTTTATTCACCAGCCTCTGGTAGGTTGCCCCTGCATTTTTTAATCCGAAGGGCATTACCTTATAGCAATAGAGCCATTGACTTGTGATGAAAACAGTTTTCTCCTGGTCTTCTTTAGCCATCTTTATTTGGTTGTACCTCGAGAAAGCGTCCATGAACGTCAGTAGTTTATGCTCGGCTGTAGAGTCTACTAGCTGGTCTATCCTCGGTAGGGAGAAACTGTCCTTTGGGCAAGCTTTGTTCAGGTCCGTGAAGTCCACGCACATTCTCCATTTTCCGTTTACCTTCTTCACTAAGACGACATTCGCGAGCCATTCTGGATAATACACTTCGCGTATGAAGCCTGTAGTCAGTAATTTGTTAACCTCGTCTGTAATGGCCTAGTTCTGTTCTGGGCAAAGACCTGTCGTTTCCGCTGGACGGGCTTATTTTCGGGATTCACGTTTAACTTGTGCTAGATAACTTTCGGCGATATGCCAGGCATGTCCTCATGGCTCTATGCGAAGACGTTAAGATTTTCCTTAAGCAACTGAACAAGCATTGACCTCATCTCGGGACTCAATGTCGTCCCTATCCTTGTTGTCTTAGTTGTCTTTCCTTCTACCAGCTCCACTTCTTCCAGGGCTTCTACTTTATCTTCTTCCTTTTCCTCAATCGTCCACGTATGGTTCTCCTTCGCAACCAATACGGCCTGGTAGCATTCTCTAGCCAGAACTTGATCTCCTCTTACCTCGCCTAAACCGTTCTCTATTGGAAACTTCACTTTCAGGCAATAGGTGGACGTGGCTGATTTCCATTTGTTGAGTGTGGGCCTCCCAATGATTACATTGTATGATAAGGGGCAATCCACCACCAAGAAGTCTAACTGACGAGTCAACTGCTTCGGGTAGGTCCCCACTGTCACTGTCAACGTCACTATGCCCTTGGAGTATACCCTGTCTCCATTAAAGCTAACGAGGGGGGAGTCAAATAGGCGCAGTCTTCCAGGATCTAGCTTCAGCTGCTGAAAAGCAGGTAGGTAGATGATGTCTGCGGAGCTGCCATTGTCCACAAGGATCCTCTTGGTATTGAATCCTTCAATCGTGAGTGTTATGACCAAGGGGTCATTATAAGGCTGCTTCACCCCCCTTGTGTCTTCCTCATTAAAAGACATATCTTGGTTCGTTCGTCTCTGCTTGAACGGGGGTACCATATGGACGCTATTCACCTGCCTCTGGCATGCTTTCTTGAGGGATCTGAATGACCCTTTTGTGAATTGCCCCCCTGCAATCGTCATTATTTCCCCAGTCACATTCTGTGGGGGCTGGAATGGGTGATCCTTGTCCCTAGACGAGGACTCGTGCTGGCTTTTATTGCCATCTCTGAACCTGCTAGGCACCCCTTCTTCACATACTTCTGCAATTTTCCTTTCCGTATCAACTCCTTTATCTATTCTTTTAGGTCCTGGCAATCCTCTATGTAATGGTCATGATCTTTGTGGAACTGGTAGTACCTGTTTTTGTCACGGACGTTGGGGGATGAATGCAACGGCCTTGGCCACTTGAGGTAGTGTTCATCCTTAATCTGTGCCAAAATTTTATCAATAGGCATAACTAGAGGAGTGAATTTTATCGTTTTGGGAGTTTTCTCGTCTTTCCTTTTACCCCCGTCATTGATCCGTCGGTCTGGACGCTCCCTTTTTTGTCCTCTGCGATCATCCTCCTTTCTTCCCTTATCTTCCAGCTTTTTTACATCCTTTATGGTGGCTAAAGCATCCTCAGTGTTCATATACTTCTGTGCCTTCGGAAGCATCTTCGGCCATCGTCTTAGGTGGATTCTTCGCGAGTGAAACCACAAAATCTCTAGACTTCAACCTTGCTTTAAAGGTCGTCAGCTGCACCATGTCGTCAGCTTCGTCTACCTCCAGAGTCTCCAAGGTGAATCGTTTCACGTACGACCTCAGGGTTTCTTTTTCCCTTTGTTTGATAGTGAGTAAATGATCAGCTGGTCTCTTCGGGTGTTGTCCTTCGACGAAGTGGTGCAAAAAAGCATTGCTTAATTGCTCAAAACTGTCGACAGATGATTTTGGTAACTTCGTGAACCACTCCCTTGCAGCTCCTTTGAGAGTTGTGGGGAAGGAACGACACAGTATCTCGTCAGGAGGCTGTTGGAGGCCTAGAGTCGTCTTGAAAGTGTTGAGGTGGTCCAGAGGGTCCTTAAGACCGTCAAACGGCTCAAGTTGAGGTAATCGGAATTTAGACGACACAAGGCATTCCAAGATTGCCGTGGTGAATGGCAAATCTATTGTCCTGACCATCTTATCCAAACTCCGATTTGTCTGCTCTTTAATGGCCTTCCTCAGCTCGTCCATCTCTTTTCTCATCTCTCGGATAGGGTTTGAGTGGGGTTCATCCGGGGTAGTCGGCCCTTGACGGTCACTCCTTCTGAGGCTATCTCCTTCGTCCTCTTGATTGGCTCCAGATCAGTTTTCCTCTTGCTGCAGCCATAGCTTCATCTTTTGATTCTGTCTGGTGAGCTCCTCGACAATGGCCGCAAAAGCCTGAACTTGCTGAGCCAGAGCTGCAGAATCTTGGTTGGATTCCATCTGAATGTGGAAGTTGATTGGAAACTACGCTTTCGACCCTGAGTATGAAAATGTCATTCCCACAGACGGCGCCAAACTAATGAAGCATGACTTCGTCAGTTGAGTTGAATGTGTCCAAATGGATCCAAGCTCTCGTCTGGATAATTACGTAAATGAAAAGACAGCTCCTTTCAAGGTGGTCACCGGTGTGGTGCCTGCCACAACGTCTCCAATACCAAAGTCAGAACAAGAAAGTGCTTTGTAAAATAAAACAGAATAGCAGAATAACAATAAGTGTCTCTCAGAGTGTCTATGTACCTTGTGTTGGCAATGTGAGGGTTTTATATATGTTGCCTTGGATTCTAGCCGTTGTGATTGATATTGTGATGTTAATGCTTTTCTTGGTAATGCCTTCTGCCTAGTAATGAGGCTTTAATATGCTCTCAACGGTTTGTACAGTTGGTTTTGTAACCATCCGGGGCATTATTGGCGGCATTGAATGATCATGCTACCCTCATCAGTGACGTGGGCACTTGTTTAGGCTCGTCTCAGAGAATGGTCTCGTCTGTCTTGTTGAGCTTGTCTGTAGTTAATTTTGTCAGTCCCATCAGTATTCAAGTTCAAAACCACAAAGAAGCCACCATGCTTCTCGTGAAATTAAAGTGTGAGGTGTGTCAATAATATGGCATGGGCTATTACATGCAAAACTATGGAAATCACGAAAGTGGGGCCTTCTCCCTTATAGAAGTGGGGTTGATGAACAAGCAAGTATTTCTTGGTACTAGGTGGGACACACAAAACTAGTGCATGTTCGTTGCTTACGGGAGTGTCAAAAAACATTGCAACAGTTTAAGCTTGGCAAATACAGGGAGTTAGAGTACCTAAAGTCAAAAGGCTCAGTGTCACGGCTTAAAAAGGACAGCTGATAGTTGCAAGACGATGGCCGTGGGAATCATGCACAGACGAAGCTCTCGTACTGACGATCACAAAACGAAGGCAGGGGCAAAGGCAGTGAGGATGTGCTTACGAACTCTCGCGCTGATGGTTGCAAGACAATGGTAGTGGCAAAGGTAGTGAGGAGGATGTGCTGACGGAACTCTCGCACCGTTGGTTGCAAGACGAAGGTAGTGGCAAAGGCAGTCAGAAGGATGCACCGACGATGCTCTCGCAATGATGGAAGGATGCGCTAACAAAGCTCTCGCACTACCAGGGCAATGGTGAAGGCAATCAGAAAGGGTGCACCGACGAGGCTGTCGCACTGATGAAAGGATGCACCGACGAAGCTCTTGCACTGATGATCGCGGGACGAAGGCAGTGGCAAAAGGAGTCAGAAGGGTGGACCGATGATGCTCTCACACTAATGAAAGGATGCACCGACGAAGCTCTTGCACTGATGAACACGGGACGAAGGTAGTGGCAAAGGGAGTCAAAAGGATGCATCAACGAAGCTTTCGTGCTAATGGAAGGATGTACCGACAAAGCTCTCGCACTAATGGCCGCAAGACGAAGGCAATAAGAAGGTTGCACAGATGAAGCACTCACACCAATGGTCGCGAAACAAGGGACAGTGGAATGGATGCGCTAATGAGGCTTACAAACTTGGAGTCCAGAGGTGACAAGAGGACCGCTGTGCTCGAATCCGTCGGACGCCAAGATAAGAAGGACAAGATGGTACACTCACTTGAAACTGAGGCTTGGCTTACACAGTACCAGCTTCTATGACCTTGGCTCACGCAGTGCCAACTTCTATGACCTGCACAGAGTAAATCAAGGGGTTCAAAAAAAAAAAAAAATACAAAGACAAGCATAAGAAAGAATGAGAAAGAGAGAAGATGCCTGCTACTGCTGAATAAAAAGAAATAACTCAAGAAAAAAAAAAACGGCGCTCAATTGCCTTTGATGATGCCAAAATCGTTAGTTGGGTCACTCGTCAAATCCGGAGCATTAGACGATCTTGTAGGACCTGGAAAATAGAGGAGGGACTAATCGAAGAGACCACCGGGTTGTGCCCGGTGAGAGAGCCTCCGATGCTTAAGTTAGTACCAACCCATATATTGTGTATATGGACAGTGTTTTGTAATAGTTTTTTTGACATACCTTAACAAATGGATAGATTATCCCTTTTATAGGTGACTTAGGTAGCTGTTGGACATAAATGAGGGTGATTATTACCCTAATTGTAACGTTCTTTGTCTTCATGAGAGAGTTTAAGGCCTGTGATGGTCGTTATTGAATGTGTTGGGCAGCGGTTACTCATCTATTTTTGATGGCCTACTAATGATGCAATGACCGTCCATTAAGATGGACGACCTTAACGGTTTTTATGGACTCATCAATTGCCCCCCATTCCCAAGTCTGATTTTGCTTTATGCTAGTCAGGCTTTGGGAATATTCTTGACTTGTTTAGATTCAGACTTCTTTATCTTCAACTACTTTCTTCTTCAAGAATGGTAGTATTTTTGTGATGACTTCTTAGTATCTGCCTGTTGAAGGTCTTTTTGGACGTTCGAGGGATCATAGCTTGATCTTGAAAGTGAGCTAATTTCCTTGGGCAATCATTTTTTTATCACTGCTGAAGAACAAGCTAATTTTTTTGGATGAACATTTTTTATCATTGCTAAAGAGCAAGGTGATTTCTTTGGACGACAATTTTTTATCACTTCGATGCTTCTTCTTTCATTCATTTTTTGGTCATCACGTTTTATATTCTTGATTTGCATGTGACTTGCATTTGCGTGAGAATCCTTGTCTACTTACACTCGTTTAAGGGTATTTAGTCACTTAGCCATTTTTAGGTGGCTTACATCCAGTTACGGAGCTTCGTCATTTAGACTTCGTCAGCGATTTACATCGGTCTAGAGGAATCTTGTCCCTTTTTTTTTTTTTTGGGTGACTTACATCCATTTTTAAGGAATCTTGTCACTTAAGTTTCGTTAGTGATTTACATCCGTCTTGGCGGAATCTTATCACTTAGCTATTTTTTAGTGACTTACATCTATTTAAGGAATCTTGTCACTTAGGCTTCGCCAGTGATTTACATCCGTCTTGGTGGAATCTTATCACTACGCCATTTTTTTGGTGACTTACATCCATTTAAGGAATCTTGTCACTTAGGCTTCGTCAGTGATTTACATCCGTCTTGGCGGAATCTTATCACTTGGCCATTTTTTGGTGACTTACATCCATTTAAGGAATCTTGTCACTTAGGCTTCGTCAGTGATTTACATCCGTCTTGGTGGAGTCTTATCACTTAGCTATTTTTTGGTGACTTACATCCATTTAAGGAATCTTGTCACTTGTTGTTGGAAAGATTCCTTGACGCTATGTCGCTTTGGACATTCTTGAGGCCATGTTGATATCTGCATTAAGTTGCACATGCACTTGCCAAGACTTGGTTAAACAAGAATTTTAGAACAATTTATATATAAATAATAAGTTACCAATAGCCTAGGTGGGCCTTTTTCTTACTTTCTTGTAATTCTAGAGATTTACCTCTTTTGTAATTCATCTAGTAGTACATACATTTTTGCATGAAATCTTACTAGGTGTAAATTTTATAGACAAATATAAAAAAAAAAAAAAAAAAAAAAAAAAGAAGAAAAGAAAAGAAATAAATGTGTTACCTTAGATGACGGCTTTATTTTGCCACACTCGTCGATTTTTCATTGCTAGGATCTTCTTAACGAGCTTTTCTCTATTAAGATTTTTAAGCTTAACATGATACTTCATGTCTAAGGCCTAGATCTCTTTTGCTTCAATTTTTTGAAGGCGTAAAAACTAGGCCACTTTGTTGCCCCCATTCAAACATGAACAATGCAATTCTTGTTTGTTAATGTCTAGAGGAATGGTCTATCATGGTTGGAACTTCTGTTTTTGTTTTTTTTTTTTTTTTGGAGTGCTTTGATGACCATGGTCATTGCTGTTCGAAGTAGCAATTTCCTCTTCTCTCTTCTTTAATTGTACACTTAAGTCACTTCAATAGTGCTAGCTGCATTTTGTTAGGAATGACAATATACAAATATGCAATTGCATGCTATACAATTATGGATGTCATTTGACGAAGTGCATTCTAAAAGTATAATATGATTTGTGAAGACTGAAGCTATTGGCTACATGCTTCTTTAAAGTGTCAAAGTTAAAGCTGATACGTCCATTATTTTGGATACTCAAGTGTTCAACGTATATCAAAAATGATTTTAAGATAAAAAGAAGTGTTTGATGTTGTGATAGCATGTGCAATAAGTTGGTAAGATATGAACTAGAGAAACGGTCATGAATTTTTATTTTTATTTAAAAAAAAAAATGGTGTAGCAAATCTTTTATTCTAGACCTCAAGTTTCTCTATTTTGACCTTACTAAATCATATAAGTAATTAACTATCAAAATAACAAACTGTTGCAGATATTTAAGGATAGAAAGGGTTGAATTGTTAAATAATGCAATTCATCACGTCCTACAATACTATTATGGTAAAACCATAATGATATTTGATTCCACTTTTTAGTGCCTCAACATGGCATATTTTAAAAAGAATTTGACTTCACCTTTCTTACAATCTCAGTAATTATAGAGCTAGACTAAAGGAAAGTATAGGATTTCCTTGGATTTTTTTTTTTTTTTTTTTTTTTTTTTTTTGATTGTCTGCCTTAGATTCATTTCGCATTTAGTTGGTAACTTATGCAATTCCTTAAATTTAAGATATATACGTTACACACATCAAAATCAAGTTTTGGAGATTAAGTTAACAAGAGAGAGAGAATGAGTAAGGTTTAATTACCTGTTTGCCTTGGGACTTTTTCTAGAAATTGAATATCTGAGCCCACCTTTGCAAGGATTTTAGAACAGGCATACTTGGCTTGAAACCACTTTGTTCACATGGCAAGTGATTTAGATGTGTGTGTGCGGTACTTTGGGTACCCTTCTAAGCTGATTTCTTTTCAACGAGGTCTTCTTTGGTGGGTTGATATTGGCTTCAAAGCTATTGGGGCTTTACTCCCCATTTGTGATGTCAAAGGAATTTTCATAACCTTTGGTTGTATTACCCTTTTCCACTTAAGGGTTTTTGATATTTTTCTTGGCAGGTTCTTCTTGACAATTTCTTAAGAATATAGGTACAATCAAGCTAGTCTAGTTACACTAGTGAATAGTTTAGTACTTTTACTATGCAAAGTGTTAGACTTGGAGCAACCTTGTCAAGTAAGAAATTCACAAATAATATTAACCACAAATGTATAAAATTTGTTGGGGGCTTAATATTGATTTTTATATAGATGAGGTGTAATATAGTTTATACTGAGCTTTGAAGTGTAGTGGCTCAGTGAAAGCATGATGCTTTAACATATAAAGACCACTAAAGATTTCATGAAACCTTTTGGTGGGATTTATGTATGGAACAATTTAAATTCTCCATTCTCAAAGTGTAATTATACATGGAAAAGTTTAAATAGTAAACTTTGTTCATTCTATGGAGGAAAATATGAAGATATAAAATTTTATAACTTAGCAACGATGATGGAATTTATTTCAGAAGAAATATACTGAAACTAAATATCTTTTATGCATATTGGCATAAATTGTAATGATTTTTTAATTATGAAATTTTACAAACTTGCATTCCTTAAATAATTGGATCCTTTGACTCAAAAATAATGCTATTAGCATATTTTTTAAACCATCTTATGTCTTTTTTTGAGAGAAAAAACATCTTATATCTAATGATATTGACAACTCTAAAAGTAAAAACATATAATGCCTTATACATTTAATTGATTTCTTTAAGGAGCATTTATAAAATTAATTTCCATTAGGAAACTAACTGTAGAAAGTAAAAACATATAGGAGTATTCACTAACTTTCTTCATCCAAAATTTCTTTAACTTCAAAAATCAAAACTGAATAACTTTGGGTTTAATGCCTAAAGTAGATTTTTTTTTTTTTTTAATTTTATAAATAACTTAGATAGGCAATAAGATTCAAATCCACCTTTTTAGTGGTCAGAATCATGACATACTACAATTCTATTAAGATAATAAATTTCGGTTTCACTTTTCTCAAATAGTAAAATATGAGATTTCTTACCTTTGACAAGGGCCATGCAATAAAATTTGACTTCAATTTTCCTATCTTAGCAAGAGGCATTAGGAAAGAAAAGTACTGATAAAAAGCCATAATGTGTGAACATCAATTAGGATATTATAAACATTTATTTATACAGTAAAAGGACTCAAACGGTTTGTTTTGATTATAATAGGAAATGTAGTAGAACTCTTTTTGATGGTCATAATTCGAATATCAAGGCTATAATGCTTGACTTATATTTAGCTTTAATGGAGGGGATTTCAAAGAGTAATAAATGGTGATATTCCATGACCGAAGGACTGGGGGAGAGCATTAATTTCGTCTCTAAGGAGTTGAATGCTGAAGTTAATCTGCAAGAGGAGTGCGTTACAGATGGCTTACAGGTGGACGACAGTTTGATTGCGAGGTTAAAGGAGAAATTAATGCACCATAATTACTCAGTATTTCCCTCAGACTCCGTCTTGGTTCAAAAATTAAACAATGATAGCTCAAAAATGGCAATAACGGATAAGGAAAAATAGGCTCCTAGAATCACGGAAGTTAATGCTGGAGAATTTCACTTCAATGCAAATTGCATTAACTCTAAAAAAAAAAGATCTCTTTCCATACTCTTTTCCCTAACTACCAAATATAATATATCCAAATATAATATATCCAAATATAATATATTCCTTGAACGTGTGTTGGCTGTAACTATAAAGCCTCACTGTTGTTCCAAAGCTGGTATAAAATTTTATGTCCTTTTTATCCCCTGTTTTCGGTTTGTTGAAACAGGGTATATATTCCCTTGTACTTACAGTTCTACTAAATAAAAGTTTCTACCTATTTCACCTCAAAAAGCTAGTATAAAATTGGATAATATCTCTAGACCATATATATTTATTACCATGAATTCACTGTCTTCTAACTATATTATGGCATTTTCCATCAATGCTTAGCATAGAACCTGGGAATTATAATATTGTCTAACGTTTTGCATTCTAGGATGGAAAAGTATTATAGTTATTAATTCCTTCACCCTTATGTGTCTTTTGAGAATAGTGTAGCGTGAAAGAAGATCAAATATTATTTGCAAATACTTGGTGAGTAAAAAAGGGGAAAATGCATAAATTTGACCTTCAGATTTTAGACCATAGTGTGTTCTTTGAACTGGGCCATATCCTTAAGGTCTGTCGAGGTCGCTTGAATTTTGTGGTCATCCAACATTCAGTCCATGCCTTATAATGAACAAACCATCCATTTGATCTCCTCTACACCATAAGACCTGAATGTGTGCTTTGTTTCTCTACTTCAAGGGTGTGGACCCTCAAGGAGTCAAGGTAGAGGCCGTAGGGTTTAAGACCTTGGATTTGGGTTCTCACATCATCATCTACTTGATTGGACGACAAAGTCATGCTTTGACGAAGATGGTGTGTCAGTGATACCTCTTTGTCTCCTCCATCTCAACCCAATCTTATATTGCGAAAGTGGTCGAAGAAATGAGAATGTGCAAATTGAAGAGATGATCAAAGGGTATCATCCCATGAGATACTCTTGGTCCAATATCTTCTTGTTCATAACCCTTAATTGAGTTAAGTGACCCTTTGTTGTAGGAAGAGGTTAGTGGCTAATCTCATCCCCACAGACAGCGCCAAACTGATGATGCCAAAATCGTCAGTTGGGTCACTCGTCAAATCCGGAGCATTAGACGATCTTGTAGGACCTGCAAAATAAAGGAGGGACTAATCGAAGAGACCACCAGGTTATGCCCGGTGGGGGAGCCTCCAATACTTAAGTTAGTACCAACCCATATATTGTGTATATGGACAGTGTTTTGTAATAGTTTTTTTGACATACCTTAACAAATGGATAGATTGTCCCTTTTATAGGTGACTTAGGTAGCTATTGGACATAAATGAGGGTGATTATTACCCTAATTGTAACGTTCTTTGTCTTCATGAGAGAGTTTAAGGCCTATGATGGTCGTTATTGAATGTGTTGGGCGGCGGTTACTCATCTATCTTTGATGGCCTACTAATGACGCAGTGACTGTCCATTAAGATGGATGACGTTAACGGTTTTTATGGACTCATCAGCCTCTAACCCATAAAACATCACCCCCTTTTATAGAGGTGGTACTCGCAAGAAGCCCTAGTGATTCGTAGGAGTGCGGCTAAAGAAAAGACATGCTTGCTGAACAAGACAATTGCAGCACTGACTTGCCTAACAAAACTAAGGTGGGCTTGCACTCCAAAGAGGATGTCCCTTGCGTGTGACCAGGCCCGTGAAAGTGAAACCCAGTGTTCAAATAAAAAAGGGTCTTGCTGAGCAAGACAACTTCAACACTAATTCTACTAAGGAGACCAACGTGGGTTTGTGGTTAAAAAAAAAAAGGGTCTCTTGTGCAATCAAGCCCACAAGGCGTCAACTGTCTAAAAAAAAGAAAGATAAGTTGAAATCCATCTTATACGTGGATGAACTGTCAACTGTCTAAATCCTTCATGTACGTGGATGAAGGTCTTGCTTTCCGTACACTTAGTCCAAATTGAGATTAATAAAATACTTCAAGCCTCGTCTTCCTTGCACGACAATTGGGAGCAAAGCCGAATCTTGAAGTGGGGGCATTTGTAGGTATTAAAATTTTATGATGTATTCACAACCGTCAGATTGTTCATGATAAAATATTTGTGATCAAATTAATCTCCAATTGATGGGGTGGACGATCAACAAATGAAATCAAGCCATGTGGCAACATCAAATAAGAAAGCCATATGACAATGTCAGAAGAAAAGACCTATATTGAAAGTTCTTATTAAAGGGGAGACTAAATTAAATCCATAATTAGCTCTTATTAAATGCTGAGAGAAAATTCCAAATTAAATATGATTAAGTTGCCTATAAATAGGGGTTTCTCATATGAGAAGGGGAGAATGCTTAGAGAGAAAACACTACTGACACTCTGCCATAATAGAGAGTTATCTCTAAAGTTCACAAGAATTCCATTGCTCATCAAGGCCTATTCCTACTTCTTCAAATCAAAGTGGGGATTCTCCTCTAATCTAGTTTGAGATCAAGCCCACAACCCTCGTATCAAATCAAGCACGTTTAGCTATTCATTCAACTTGGAGACATCAAAGCACGATTCAAGATCAAGCTTTATAGCCCCTTCGGATCGTAACGTTTCTTGGAGATCGAATCAGAGGAATTTATTGTACTCTTTCGTTGTAAAGATTTATACAAAGGATTGTACTCACATATATACTAGTCAAATACAAGTTGATTATTTGTTACACTATTTCATGACCGTGTGATTTATCCTTTACGAAAATTGTGTGTACAGTAAAATTTAAAGAAAAAAAAACATCTTTAACAATGACCCACCTAATGGCTGATTCTTCTCTAGCTTGCAGACTATTCAGATCGAGGTAACACTTCTTGATATCAAGTGGGTCTTCAGATTGACCCAAGAAAGAAAACTCTTTTATATGGTTAGCCTTCAACCGCCTTAATATCAAGTGGGTCTTCAGATTGACCCAAGAAAGAAAATTCTTTATATAGTTAGCCTTCAATAGCCTTATGTTTGAGAGAAAGAGGAGAGATTGTATGGCAATTTGCACTGAGAAAAAGTTGGGACAAAGAGTGGCAAATGGAGATGGGGATGGCTTTCGACTTCGATCGGTGCAATGAGAGTGAAGGGAAAAAAATACCGAGCAAGCGGGGAAACAACCATTGAAATAAAAGCATTAAATTTTTTTTTTTTTCTAATTAAGTGATGTGAAAAATTGTAGAAGCTATAAAGTTGATGTGACATGCTCAAGTCTATCGAGGTCAACAAAAAATCAGAAACTTCTGTCATATAGTATTTATAAATTAGTATCAGTATTAGTATTAAATTAGATTAGATTTCTATTAAAGAGTATTTGAAAAATGTAATATTAATTTTAATATATATATATATATATATATATATATATATATATATATTATACAAGATAGAATTTTACTCTAGCCTAATCTAAGTGTATATGTGTGTGAAATTCCCTCCTGGAGACTTGAACCCGACCTTTGCCCTCCACACTCTACAAGCACTTATACTTGTGGAGTGATCATCACACCAAGGGTGTACGGTGATAATTTTAATACTTTTTAAGATTTGCTAAGTTTCAATGTTCACTATAAACTTTAAAGTGAGAATTTTTCACTGTGTGGTAACCAAACA